>CM035808.1:90673189-90837607 GCA_020466095.1 Chlorops oryzae | reverse complement strand
CCCGGAACCCGTTCAATATTTTAATTCCCTATATATCACAATTCATAACTTTGAGCTCATTTTAAATAGATTTAGTACAAACCGACCCAAAAAAAGCTCTATCTAGTAGGTGCAAATTTCAAAAATTCCTCAAGTTTGACGTGTTTTTTATCATATTTTATTTTGTATCGCTTAAGCTCCCAAGGCAATGAACATTTTATCAAAATTTTTTGATGCAAATATAGAAAGATTATAAATAAACAACTTCTAACATATACATGGTCAAAAACGCGGACTGCCACGTTACATTCGTACGCAGTTTTTTTGATTTATCTCACTTACAATTAACTTTAGGTCTTATTTTTTTTATGCATATAACCAATCTCCTAAGACTACAAGCTTTGTGTAAAAGAAATGTTTTCATAATGTAAACGGTAAAAAAGTTATAAGCGTTTAAAGTGGACTGCCACGTTACATAATTTTGGAAGTGCTATATGAGGTGCAGTTACAATTTCCCAAATTTCTGCTCTTTTAATTGTCGAATACATAAAATTTTTGGATAAGTGATAGCCAAGGGTTCAATAAGTATTGTTGTGTTTAAATTTTTAAATATAGTTGAAGAAATCAAAAGTTTAACGCGAAAATGTACGGACTGCCACGTTACATTGTTGGACTGCCACGTTACATCGTTCGAATTTATCAATTAAACAGAATCGAAAAACAAGTACAGTGTAAAGTTACACCAGCCTGGATTATAAAGCACATTTCTTACACTTTCTATAAAGTGGGTGTGGCTCTCCAACATAAATACTCAATTTTTATACCCAGCGTAAGCGGGGTATATTAGTTTTGTGCAAATCTTGTAACAGGGAGAATTAAGCTCCGGAGATATAGAAAAATATATATAGAAATGATCAGGATCAAAAACTGAATCGATTTAGACATGTCCGTCTGTCCGTCTGTCCGTCTGACCGTCTGTCCGTCTGTCCGTCCGTCCGTGGTCGGATCTCCTCCGAAACGGCTGAACCAATGAAGTCGAAATTTGGCATACATGTATATCGGGGTCCGAGTATGATCCTAAGTAAAAATGGGAGACATCCGCCCACTGCCACGCCCACAAATGAAACTATTGTGTTTTCAATAAAATGCTTGTAACTTGCGAACCACTCAACACATTCCATTGATATTTGGTGTGCTGGTAAACTACGAAAAGGGACATATCCTGGCAAAAAATGGACGCCGCCCTCCTCGAGCCACGCCCACAAATAAGCCCAAAAATAAGGGCTTATCGTAACTTGTGAAGTAAAAGGCGTAGAAGCTTCAAATTCGCAGCATAGGTTGACCAAGGCAAATGAAAGGTGTAGGAAAAAAATGTATGTAGCCCGCCCACTGCCACGCCCACAAATAGAGAATTTTCGTAACTTCCGAAGTAAAAGTCATAGAAGCTTCAAAATCACAACATAGGTTCACCAAGGCGAATGAAAGGTGTAGGAAAATTTGTTTTATGGCCCGCCCACAAATGAAGATTTTTCGTAACTTCCGAAGTAAAAGGCGTAGAAGCTTCGAATTCGCACCATAGGTTCACCAAGGCGAATGAAAGGTGTAGGAAAAAATTTTTTGTGGCCCGCCCACTGCCACGCCCACAAATAAAGATTTTTCGTAACTTCCGAAGTAAAAGGCGTAGAAGCTTGAAATTCGCAACATAGGTTCACCAAGGCGAATGAAAGGTGTAGGAAAAAATTTTATGCGGCCCGCCCACTGCCACGCCCACAAATGAAGATTTTTCGTAACTTCCGAAGTAAAAGGCGTAGAAGCTTCAAATTCGCAACATAGGTTCACCAAGGCGAATGAAAGGTGTAGGGAACAGGGACCCAAAATAATAATTATTTTTGAACTTTGAATTTTAAAAATCAATATGAAATAAATTATATTTTAAAAATTAGTATGTGAGTGTTATTCTTAGAGTTTTATTTTTTGATCATAAAATAAAAATTATTTGTCAAGTTTTATTTTTTGATCAGGAAATAACAATTAATTTTCGACTTTTATGTTTAACTCAGAAGATAAAACTTATTCTAAAAGTTTTAGTTTTAACTCAGAAAATAAAAATTACTTTTAGAGTTTTATTTTTTGCTTAGAAGATAAAAATTATTCTTAGAGTTTTATTTTTTAGGGGAGACCGGGGTAGGTTCGTCGCCCTTTTTTTGAGGCTCTATATCTCGAAAAGTATTCGATGTATCTGAAAATCCATTAATTTGTCAGAAGCGCTAATTATTAAATAATAAAATACTCGTTTTCATTTCTGTGTAAAAGAATTGCTTATATATTTTTTTTCAAAATGATTGATAAAAGTCAATTTTGCTGAATGTGCCCCATGTCGGGGTAGCTTCGTCATTGGACGGGGAACCTTCGTCGTTCATACAAAACGTCCGCCAATGAAAAAAAAAATTCCAAAAATTTTTGTTTTTTTTTTAACTTAAAGTAGCTTATATTTTATAAAACAAAAAAAGAAAATATTTCATGTTTTTTAGCTGAAACAACAAAAAATTAGTGCCTCCGGGCTAATAATTGTAACGAAAATATTTATTTTATGTTAAAAGAAGTGAGATCTACCCCAAAAATATATTTGGTTGGTCTGCGTGAGGTTGAAGCCGGACTCGAGGGTTGTGGGAGCTTCAATAAAATTTCGCTTCGAAGAACCAAAGAAATCTCTTCGCGGTCGGGCTTGACAAATGCAAGTGGAGAAACAGAATGCTTTTGAAAAAATTTTATAGCATGTCCTCACTATAGCCCAAATTAAGTAATTTCGGTGTTTTCGTAATTTCAACCTCAAACCCGTCCACATAGTCGTAATTTCGGTAATCGTAATTTCATTTGCTTTCCGTTTACAAGATATCAAATGAACGAAATTTCATTCAAAGTTCCAGGGATGCATTTACAGAGGATTCAAGCAAAATCTACTACAAAATCAGGGCTGCATGCGGTTTTATATTAATTTCATGAATAATTTCGGTGAAATGACGACAGTAGAGTAATTTCATTTCACAGATTCCAGTATGGCGAAATGAAGCAAATTCTGTGTAATTTCAAGCGAAATTACGAAAACTCTGAAATTACTTAATTTGGGCTATAGTGAGGACATGCTATTACTGTGAACGTGCAGTCACCAAGATCCTCTGTGATTTCAGCAATATAATGAACCGGTTTCTTGCAGTTTTGGGGTAGTAATACAAGAATGTAATCGCCTACGTTAAGGGCCACATCTTCAGCCAATTTATATTTTGAAAAATCGGGGGCTTCCGGTATATTTTCGCGTTCGACAAAAGATCCGGCTGACTGATCAGTATCCGCATATGAAACATTCCCGCCGCTATCGTCGGAGGAAGAAATTTCTTTTTTAATCACCTTACGTTTTTTAGTTTTTGGGTAATTGTTAGTTTTGACGTCCTTTTTACTTTTACTCTGTCGGTTTTGCGTTTATAATTTCGGACCATTTTGAAAAATGACGCAATTTCAATAAGCCTTTAAATACCGAAATAAATTTAATTAGCACCTACGATCATTGCTGAAATATAATATGATGTTGCAATATGGGGCACATTCGGCAAAAACTTAGCCCGGCCGAATGTGCCCCGCCGAATGTGCCCCGTTGCACCATTGTTGATTTTTTTTTAATCTCCTTTTTTTTAGCATTTACTCTGACTTTTTTTCACACGAATTCACATAAACGATAGTCTTCCGTGTAGTATGTTAAAACCCTTTTTTCCGTAAATTTAATATTAATAGTATAAATACTTACGTAGCAGGATGGAAAAATTAGAACAAGTAAGAAAGCTAAAGTCGGTCAAGCCCGACTTTGAAATACCCAGCGTCCCGACATTATGAGCGCACTATGTTTTGCTTCTCTATTTGTGGGCGTGGCAGTGGGAGGGCAACATAAATTATTTCCCTACATCTTTCATTCGCCTTGGTGAACCTATGTTGCGAATTTGAAGCTTCTACGCCTTTTACTTCGGAAGTTACGAAAAATCTTTATTTGTGGGCGTGGCAGTGGGCGGGCCCCAAACATTTTTTTCCTACACCTTTCATTCGCCTTGGTGAACCTATGTTGCGAATTTGAAGCTTCTACGCCTTTTACTTCGGAAGTTATGAAAAATCTTCATTTGTGGGCGTGGCAGTGGGCGGGCCACCTAAAATTTTTACCTACAACTTTCATTCGCCTTGGTGAACCTATGTTGCGAATTTGAAGCTTCTACGCCTTTTACTTCGGAAGTTACGAAAAATCTTTATTTGTGGGCGTGGCAGTGGGCGGGCCCCAAACATTTTTTTCCTACACCTTTCATTCGCCTTGGTGAACCTATGTTGCGAATTCGAAGCTTCTACGCCTTTTACTTCGGAAGTTACGAAAAATCTTCATTTGTGGGCGTGGCAGTGGGCGGGCCATAAAAAAAATTTTCCTGCCCCTTTCATTCGCCTTGGTGAACCTATGTTGCGAATTTGAAGCTTCTACGCCGTTTACTTCGGAAGTTATGAAAATTCTCTATTTGTGGGCGTGGCAGTGGGCGGGCTATACAAATTTTTATTCCTACACCTTTCATTTGTCTTGGTCAACCTATGCTGCGAATTTGAAGCTTCTACGCCTTTTACTTCACAAGTTACGATAAGCCTTTATTTTTGGGCTTATTTGTGGGCGTGGCTCGAGGAGGGCGGCGTCTATTTTTTTCCAGGATATGTCATTTTTCGTAGTTTACCAGCACACCAAATAACAATGGAATGTGTTGAGTGGTTCGCAAGTTACAAGCATTTTATTGAAAACACAATAAATTCATTTGTGGGCGTGGCAGTGGGCGGATGTCTCCCAGTTTTACTTAGGATCATACTCGGACCCCGATATACATGTGTGCCAAATTTCGACTTGATTGGTCCAGCCGTTTCGGAGGAGATCCGACCACGGACGGACGGACGGACGGACGGACAGACGGACGGACGGACAGACGGACGGGCGGACAGACGGGCATGTCTAAATCGATTCAGTTTTCGATCCTGATCATTTCTATATATATTTTTCTATATCTCCGGAGCTTAATTCTCCCTGTTACAAGATTTGCACAAAACTAATATACCCCGCTTACGCTGGGTATAAAAATCACTTCCAAAACTTCAAAACACGTCTAACTTTTTCATATGTTGAGACAGAGATGTGAAACTTTGTCCAGCTGTTTAATATTAGATATGCGTAGTTTGTAATCATTAATATCGATTTTCGATAGCTCCTTCGTACTGAAAAAGCCTTTGCTGAATCTGCCCCAAAGACGAAGCTACCCCGGTCTCCCTACTCAGAAAATAAAAGTTATTTTTCATGTTTTTTTATTTACTCACAAAATAAAAGTATTATGCAAATATTTTTTGTCAATGAATTTTGTGTGAAAACTTTTAGAAAAGTCATGCCTGAAGCTCAATGTAAAAGTATAAAAATTTCTATGCAAAAACTTCTCGACCTTAGTGGAAAAAAACTTGTATAAAAAGTTTAATCGAATTGTTTTTTATTTAATTTTACAAAAAGGAGTTTTTGGACTGAGGATGCTGATAAATTTGAATGCAAATCTGTTAAAACAAGTTTTAAAGCAGAGAATGCTCTCTTGCAAAATATAAAAAACTCTCTTACAAAAATTTCGCGTTTTCGTCCCATTTTATTTATCAAAGAAAAATTACTGAGCCCGGAAAATTGCGATATTTTTGGAAGGCTAAAAACTTTTAAAATGATAAGTCATAGCACGCTATTAGCTATACACAGCATCAGGCCTTATCTGGATTAAAGTGGTAATATATGTAAGAGTTTTATTTTTCTGAGTAAAAAAAAATAACTCAAAAACTAGTTTTTATTTTTTAAGTAAAAAATAAAACTCTAAGAATAATTTTTATCTTCTAAGCAAAAAATAAAACTCTAAAAGCAATTTTTATTTTCTGAGATAAAACTAAAACTCTTAGAATAAGTTTTATCTTCTGAGTAAAAAATAAAAGTCAAAAATTAATTGTTATTTCCTGATCAAAAAATAAAACTCTAAGAATAAGTTTTATCTTCTGAGTAAAAAATAAAACTCAAAAAATAAATGTTATCTTCTGATTAAAATAATAAAACTCTTAAAATAACACTTAAATTGTAATTTTTAAAATATAACTTATAACAGTTATGGTCCCTGGTAGGGAAATAATTTATGTTGCCCTCCCACTGCCACGCCCACAAATCAAGATTTTTCGTAACTTCCGAAGTAAAAGGCGTCGAAGCTTTAAATTCGCAACATAGGTTCACCAAGGCGAATGAAAGGTGTAGGAAAATATTTTATATGGCCCGCCCACTGCCACGCCCACAAATGAAGATTTTTCGTAACTTCCGAAGTAAAAGGCGTAGAAGCTTCAAATTCGCAACATAGGTTCACCAAGGCGAATGAAAGGTGTAGGGAAATAATTTATGTTGCCCTCCCACTGCCACGCCCACAAATAGAGAAGCAAAACATAGTGCCCTCATAATGTCGGGACGCTGGGTATTTCAAAGTCGGGCTTGACCGACTTTAGCTTTCTTACTTGTTAATTTTGGTTTTTATTTATTATGTAACAATAAAAAATAAACAATAAACAATAAAAAAACAGTCTTATTCTGGACTTCAAAAACATTTTGAATATATGTAAAAATGAAAGCTTAAGCATTTTGGTACTCTTGCTTCGAGATTATATATGCAACGGCCTTGCCAAAAATGTTTTGAATTTGATGGGCTGATGATATAATCGGAACTTGTTGAGCATTAGTAAATATTTGAGTAGTACCTAAGTGCTCATTTATTTTACCGAGGTCTTCGCTTGTAAATTCCTGAACTAATAATAATTTTAATTTTTTTCTGTTTTTGTTAAACGAGCCTGTAAATATTTTAAAAAACTATATTGAAAGAAAATTTTTCACATTCGGAAGAAAGACTGCCACGTTACACACTTTAAATTGCTCATAATTTAGCACCTGTAACTATTTTTGCAAGAAACGAAAAAAAAAAACAAAATAAAGACCACAAAAGCGTTTAAGAAACAGATATCACAATTTTTTTTTAACGACATGTGTCGATAAAATAAAAATTATGGTTTTCGGTCTGCCACGTTACACGAACTCTGCGGCACTATTCAAGAGCCTTTTTTAGCTTACTCATAATACTGCATTGGAATTTATTCCTTAGGTTACTTAAAGTAACGAATCTTTTTTATGAAAAGTGCATTAAAAACAAAAATAATACTCAAATTATAATTTTATTTACCTTTTTGCCGCAGCCTTATTTTCCTTCCATTTCGATGCTGTCTGCAATTGCTTGCAAAACGTGCTCAAATGTCAAAATCTTTTACAACTTCTTCTAATTTGTTATTGTTGCCAGACTGCTAGAAGTCCATTTTTTTAAGAAACATAAAAACAATGGCAACATTTACAAAAAAAATATTCTTGCCACGGTGGACTTTTTCGCGTTTTTGACCACATACACAAACTGCATCCGATCATCCGGAAGAAAAAACGCAGAACCACTCTTTGGGTATGCACGAAATTTTTCAACCCAACGTAAAAGGTTCCGAACCATGAAAATAATTAAGGTATTCACAAAAGGAATTTCAAACGTCGGAAAATCGGAAAACCGCAAGTTTGCAACATCGTAAAAAGTTTCTTTGTGAGCAACCCAGTGAAGAAATCATTTGAAAATATTTATTTATACAATAACAAAAACCTTACATGACTATTACTTACTTATTCAATATAAACCAATAAAGGGGGAAAAAAGCTTTTAAGCTCTTAAAAAATGTTGGCAGCACCATTTTATATTGCAAAATTACAACGCGAAAAGTAACACGCTCGGGAGTGTCGCAAAAAGTCTACACTGTCGAAAACTTTATATGTAAGCAAAACAAAAACAACAAATTACGACTGCTTGTTAAAATCGGAAATTTTCCGACATCGACTTTTTGCGACGAAATTCCACCTTACTTGTGAATACCCCTAATATGTAATTAGTGTTGCACTTTTTCTTTTCTGGATAATCTGTCAAGGCAAAAAGGGATTTAGGGAGTTTTTCCTTGGCAGATTATCCAGAAAAAACATTGCAAAACTGATTAGAAATTCTTTTCACGGTTTTGAACCATTTGCATTGAATTGAAAAACTTAGTGCATACCCAAAGGGTGATTTCGCGTTTTTTCTTCCGATTTTTGTTAAAGTTGTTCAACTTTCCACCGGCAAACTGGTATCAAGTACTGCTCGGATGCAGTTTGTGTATATAAAGAGTTGTTTAATTATAATCTTTCTATATTTGCATCAAAAAATGTTGATAAAATGTTCTTTGCCTTTTGAGCTATAGGCGATAGGAATTTTTGCATTTTGCACCTACTAGATAGAGATAATTCGGGTCGGTTTTTACTAAAACTATTTAAAATTAGTTCAGAGCTATGAATTGTGATAGATAGGGAATTAAAATATTGAACGGGTTGCGAGATATATCCATAAGAAAGTGAGTAAATAAATTTTCGGCACCACTTTTTTAAGTCGATTTAAAAAAAAATAGAGGTGACTCAACAAAACTGAGTATGAGGCGGTTTTATACTTACCGAGCACTTTCCAAGTTAGTCGTTAAATTTTTGTTCACAAAACATGACCTCTAAAATGCCGCACAGTGTAATTAAAGGATTTAAAGTTTTCAATACTTAACCTCCCAGTAATTTTATCTACTGGGAGGAGGTATCGTTTTCCCCCGTTGTTCCAACTCTGACGCGGTTTGGGGTAGTTGTATTTCCTGATGCGCCACGTCGGTTGTTGAAGTAACTTTTACCACGTACGTAACCTCTTCCACGACCAAAATTTTTATGGTAATTATTGTTATAAAATTGGCATGATTGACCGCGATAGGAATTGTACGAGCTACACCTTCCAACCTCATCTTCACCAGATTCACGGCCCCCTCCTCATAGTTCCTTTAATCAAATCAATAAGTTGAATCGCATCGAGAAAACCCTGTACAATTTCGGAATTTCCTTCGAAATCAGTCAAAAGCTTTGCTGCGCTGTTCAAGGAATCCGCTATGATGTTGGCCTTGAATGTAGTTTCTTTCGTCTCGTTTAAGTAAAGTGACTCAAAAAATTCAGCAATGGAAGGGATCTCTTGATCACTTTCCCCCTCAAATTTCCGAGCACTTTGCTCCAAATGATTTTCAATATCATGTTTCAAAGAAGCATTGTGACTATCGGGGCACCTTGCCTTTATCTTATATTTATTCGAAATTGTTTTTAGTTTATGCTTTATAAAGAAAAAAAAAATCTTTTAAGATACTTTGCTGTCTGGCAGCAAGCTTATCAAGGTTATCGAAGAGAACCCATCTTATGCCGTAATATTGTTCACACAACACTGTAATTTGTTTTATCTGCGTTTTCAGTGTAAGGTAAATTGCTTTACTTAGGCATTTCTAAGATTTTTCAAAAAATAATTTTCTCTTAAATAATTATGTGTATATGGAATGCCATAGTATTGACATGATCCAAAAAAAATTAGAGATTCAAAATCGTAGCATTATTCGGGGCATACTGTAAAATAAGTTTTCTTTAAAATAAAGCCCGTCTAAAATGACACAAGCAAATGAAGGAGGAAAAAAGGAAAAGAAATTCAGACTCACAAGCACGAACTTCCCCAGGCCCCAGTTATTACATTTGAATGTGTTTATTAAAGCTTGTACAACGATTGCGCTCTTGTTAGGTATTTTCTTTTTAATGCTGATTTGTGAATTCCGTAAATTTGGAGTACAAATTTTAACATTGAAAGTATTGTTAAGATAAGGAGCATTAACATAAAATAAATTTAGTTTTACACCTTCGTTAATTTCTTTTTCATTTACCACGTTTGTTGTGGATTATAAAATCTTCGAACTTTGTCCACCCATATTTGCTGATCATATTAATAAGTATATGGATAAGTATAATTTAAAATATATCGCACCCTTGCTACTATATCGGCACAATTCAAAATTTCGCATTTCTCGAAAATCATTCAATATCTCTTCAAACTGAGGAGAAATAATATTTTTTCTAAACTTATATTACTCTCAATCGAATGCTGCATCTGTCAATATAAGCGTTAATTTTCTGGATGTTGGGATTCTTACAGAAAAATGCAATCGAACATAAAAAAATTTATTTAAAAAATTTTGAATTGTGCCGATTTATTAGCAAGGGTGCGATATGTAGGTATTAAACTTATCTACCAACAAAGGGTTGGAACTGGACGCACCGCTGGTATGTTGGTTGGTCTATAAATGGCTATAAATGGCTAGATAAATGACTTTCCAACCATTGAGATATCTGAGGCTGTATCTATTTGAAGTTTTGACGTTAACAATGTTTGATTTTGGTGAGCTTGAGTCACCGTCTCATCATTATTATTTTTCTTATGCAAATGATTTTCTTCGCGATGATGATTTCCTTTTGCTGCAAAAGACTTCCTTATGACCCACGCCAATACATTGCTTACATTTATGGTTGATGAAATTGCAATTTTTTGAAAAATGCATTGCACCACAATTCCAGCATGGAGTCTGAGGACGTTTATTGGTGTCATGTACCTTGAATTATTGAAAATTCGATTTGGATTTGATGGCTTTAACGAAATGAAGGCTGCTGTCGTCAACTATAACAGTGTCATGTTTTAAATTGAAGCCTTTGCGCGGTCGTTACCAATTTGGAGACTGTTTGCTTCGGATCGACTTCCAAAAGCGATGTGGACTTTATTTGTACATCAACCTCTGTATGAGATCGTAGACCGCGCACTTATGTTAAACATTTAAATTGATCTGGCTTCAGGTTTCCTAATTTAAATTATTCACAGAATTCATTGACACGAACTCCATATGAAATAACATCTTCTTGAGGACTTTTGACTAGTTTTAAACATTTGTACCGCATGCTGAACAAGGATACTTGAAAACCAAACATGTCCCTCAACGTTTTCACCGTCTTTCGAAATGATCAGTCTTCTTGATTCTTGGGAAGAATAAACGCTGCGTATTTGCCATACGCGGCCCTATTGAACACTATTCCGGCGCGGAGTCCACAGCGAGAGAAAGTTTCAAAGAACAATATTTCTGTATTTTTTCGGTCTACTTACAAGCCTACAAGTGCTTATTTTTTTCCTGAAAACAAAAAACCGTATGCGTGTTTATGCTTTGTACTCACTCAACACTTTATTAAATTTGTGATCAAAAGCGACTGGAATTCGAGTCGGGAGAAAATAGTATCCTTGCTGCGGCTCTTCTTGAGGAGTTATATTTGATATCATTCGCGATTCATTTTCGAGTCATATTTGTCATCTGTTAAAAAAATGTAGCGTGCACGATAGTCCCATGTGACCGATATATTTTGCTGTTGTCGTTTCTTTTGTCATTACTCTGAATTTCTTCTTCTTCTTCTTGAGTGACATGTAACTTGAGGTGAATTGTCATTATTGAAACTGTCATTTGAACCGAAGCGTTTTATTTCGGAAACCGTTAGTAAACTATTAACATTTTATGCATCATCATATTCGAGACTTTTCCGAGATATATTTTTGATCGGTTGCTTTATAAAAACAAAAACCAATATTTTTTAATAAATCAGTATACATTTTTTGGCTTTAAAATGTATGAATTTACTTGTTTGCCAAATCAGAAGTCATGGTTTTTATTCGTTTACAACTTTAAAGTCAAACTTTATTCAATTCAACTTCGAGTCAAATATTGAGTGAAATATAACATCGCAACACTTTGAATGATCATATTTTAATTCCCTACGTTACCGTTAGCTTTGTGAGCGCTGCGAGCTCGCCGAAAATCTTAACGAAAAATGATCACAATGTCCTTGAATAAAAAAAGTTCCTTTTCTTTCGCGTCACAAAAACGGAGTTGCTGATATGTGCATGTCGCCCGTACGGGCTCAGAGGAGGAATGCTACCCTACGTGATTAATTGGCGTTTGTTAGGCCCGGTTTGACCACCGGGCAAGCAGGAAAATGCCTGATACGGTAAGGGTTCGATATAATCGCGAGAATAATTTGACCAATTTCGAATTTTGTTAGCTTTTGAGACCATTTAAAACCAAAAGATATAAACCAAAATTCAAATTTAATTCTAAAAAAGAAGTAATTTTATACCGATTGGTTTTAATTTTAAACCTTTATTCTTAACTGTGCGGAGAATTTTTACAACCTTTGATTTTCTCCTATTCTTTAATTTGAATAATATGTGTATGATCAACGATTGAATTTTTTACTTAATTTTATTTTCAGACACACTTGGTACTACTGGTTTTATTTCACAGTGTCTCTTAGCTAATGCTGACACATTGTGTGCCGCCGTAAGCCCTTTGATGGATCCAGATAGTTCACTTATGGCAGGCTACTACGAAAAATGCGTAATGAATAACTACTTTGGTATCGGAATCGATGCTAAAATTTCCCTTGACTTCCACAATAAACGTCTAGAACATCCAGAAAAATGTCGGTCACGCGCCCGCAACTATATGTGGTATGGCGTTTTGGGATCAAAACAAATTTTTCAGCGAACTTGCAAGAACCTTGAACAGCGTGTCCAATTGGAGTGTGATGGAAAACGCATCCACCTCCCATCTTTGCAAGGCATTGTTATAATGAATATACCGAGGTATTAAAATAACCCTTTAATTAAATTAAATATCATAATTTTGTTTTTTTGAACTATTTCATTTCGCAGCTTCATGGGTGGAACTAACTTTTGGGGATCAACAGGAGAGGACGATGTTTTCCTGCCCCAGAGTTTTGATGATCGTATATTGGAAGTGGTAGCAGTTTTTGGATCAGCGCAAATGGCAGCTTCCAGGATTATCAATTTGCAACATCACCGAATTGCGCAATGTCAAACTATACAAATCAACATACTTGGAGACGAAGAAATACCAATTGAGGTAGATGGTGAGGCCTGGTTGCAAGCTCCTGGTGTAATTCGCATATTGCATAAAAATCGAGTGCAAGTGTTATGTCGAATTCGTAGCCTTGAAGTATCTTTAAAATCATGGCAAGAAAAGCAAAGACAGTTAAGCTTATCGATTCAACGGAGTCGACTATCAGCTAAAACGGAAAATACTGATTTTGCTGATGAATTTATGTCTGAGCGTGAATATTACGCGTTGTTGAATTTTGTTGAATCAGTAAGTTCCCTAATTAAATGGGTAAAATTTTTGATTATTTCTCATGATTGGTTGCAAAGTGATCTTTACGCAATTGCAAGAAGAGCATCTGAGTCTCTAGAGTCAATACACCCCAACGGTAAACTCATCAAGTGTCCATCATTGAGAACAAATCTAGTTGATGTTATCGACTCTTCAAGGCAACTGTACGATAACGCTTGCTCTTTGTTGCGGGAACGTGAGCATAACTACATTCTAAGAGAAGATCTCGAAACAAAGCTCAGCACGTCCTTAGCATGTATGGAAATGGAGCTTAAAAAATGTACTGTTCAAAACTGTCCTGATGGAAAATTACGCGCATACTTCAAAACACTGGCGCCGAATGAAGCGGTAAGTACACCAAAATGAGTTTGAATCATTTATTTCGTCTTTTTGAGGGAAACTTGAAAATTTTATAACAACTTTTGTTCAGATGGAGTACATATTATGGTTTTCAGTTGAGTGTGGAAATGCATGCATTTACTTTCGCCTTTGTACGTGCATGCATTATACACTGTAAGCTACATAATGGGTAACCTAAAAACGTATTATTTGAATCTGGTAGTTGTATGTTTAAAGTTATATTTTCATAAAACAAAAATAAACAGGTAGTTATTTGAAAATGCATTGTTTATTTTCTATATTATGGAATTTTTGCCGTGTTATTATATTTTTTTAATGCAATGCGTTGGCAGGCACGGCAGAACACAGTTTTCCCTAGTGGATAGTTGATCGAGAGTGTATTTTTTTTGCGGTACAGTGGTATACAAAGTTCCAACAAAATTAAAATTCACACGATTTTTTTTCCAAAATCAAGAAGAATAAAAGATAATAAAAATACTCGGGCATGTCACAGAAATTGAATACGATTGAAAAGTTCGAAATCCATGAAATTTCCATTCAAATTTAAGCGAAATCGAACTTTTCTATCGTATTCGATTTCTGTGACATGCCCCATTATTTCATATTACTCATTTAATAACCAAAACTTACACTGCACTTAAAAAAATTAAAACTAAAACTTCGAAACTTCTGAAAGTCGGTGAGTATAGTTACTCTCTATACCTTGCAATAAATATTCACGCATCTAAACAATACGAAACAATAATACTAATCGCCGATTTCGATGCGATCGGCATCAAAATAAGCTCAATAAAAGATTTGGTAATAATTTCAGCGTACATTTCTCCCCAAAAAGATTTTAATCTCCACAATTTAGAATGCCTAGATACACCTTACCCCTACAAATTGATAACCGGAGACCTCAACTGCTGGCATCCCAAATGGGGCTCAAGTAAAATAAACCGCAAAGGTAAATTCTTAGCTAACTTTATTGATACTTCAGACCTAATTCTCCTAAATGATGGCAGTTTAATACACCTTAGCACTCACAGGACTTTCACACACATAGACATAAGTTTCTGCTCACCTGAAGTTGCCACAAACACTGTATGGTCAACGCACAAGGACCTATGTGGAAGCGACCACTTTCCAATACTGATTTCATTATTCCAAACGAACCCACTCCACCGTGGTCAACTTATGAAACCTAGTTTCTTAACAAAAGAAGCAAATTGGGAAATTTTTACCATACTTTGTAGTAAATACAGCGCAGAAAGGCCTTTTAGCAAAAATGCCAATAAGGAAGCATCAAATATAAATAAAATAATCCTGCTGAGCGCACACTATTTCATATCCCAATCCCATACCCATAATTTCAAAAGAAGTGTACCCTGATGGTCCCACGAGCTAGAATTCTTAAGAAAAACGAAAATGAAATCGTCGTAAGCATTTAAACGCAACATGACCCAGGAAAATCTTATCGCATTCAAAAAATCTACCGCAGTTTTAAAGCGAGAGCTGAAGAAACCCAAAAAGGAGTCCATTGAGAAATTCACAGCACAAATAAATCCCAATTCTACCTCTTCAAGAATTTGCTCAAACATCCGTCGATTTTGTGGTTATAAAATCCCCCACCTAACTCTCGGTATAAAAAAGCTAAGCATCGACCTTCCACTGACCAACGACCCGGAGATTATTGTAGCAGATGAGCTTCGCCGCTACTGGTCAGAACAATCAGCGGATCACAACTTTCCATCTTCTTTCCAATCGCACAAATCCGCTATTCAAACTTTGCCAAATAACATCCCCTGCAATAGCGCAAAACTAATAGAACAAAAAATAACCCTCATTGAACTTCAAAACTCGCTAGGTAAGCTTAAAGGCCACACACCAAGTCATTACAAAATTAGTTATCCGATGATAAGAAACCTCCCACTGACTGCCAAATGACGATAGCTTAATCACTACAACAATATCCTAAATGCTTACATCCCACAAATGTACAAAATTTCAAGCATTACCCCAATAGCAAAACAAAATGCCAACAAAACTCTACTTGAATCCTACAGACCGATCTCGCTGATCCCATGTATAGCAAAAATATTAGACAAAATAATAGCTAACAAGCTATGGTGGTTTGTAACCAAAGCCAAGACACTAGATAGTCACCAGATGGGATTTAGACGAGGAAAATCCACCACAGGCGCTCTTATCTATTTAGACCATCTAATTGTGGAATCCCTTCAAAAAAAGAAACACATGTCAGTCTTATCACTGGATTTCAGCAAGGCCTTCGACAAAATTGGAGGACATACAATAATTAACGAACTTCTTGAGTGGAAAATCGGTCCCAAAATATTAAATACCGTAATAAATTTCATGAAAAATAGGAAAATCAAAGTCCGGATCGGCCCATACTACTCCTGAACACTACCCTTGTCCAATGGTATACCAATGGTCACCATTATCGGTAATAATCTTTCTCATAGGATACAACAAGCTTAGTGACACACTGTCTCTGCATAAAGAAATTAACTTCGTGGCATAACAGGTTGGCTGATAAGTCCCCGGTCATAGATGACACATAGATGGCGTCGCTAGTATTAAATGCATATTGATTTTATATAGTGGCAACCTTCAAATGATTCGTGTCAAAATTTGACGTCTGTAAGTCAATTAGTTTGTGAGATAGAGCGTCTTTTGTCAAGCAACTTTTGTTATTGTGAAAAAAATGGAGAAAACGGAATTTCGTGTTTTGATAAAATACTGTTTTCTGAAGGGAAAAAATACAGTGGAAGCAAAAACTTGGCTTGATAATGAGTTTCCGGACTCTGCCCCAGGAAAATCAACAATAATTGATTGGTATGCAAAATTCAAGCTTGGTGAAATGAGCACGGAGGATGGTGAACGCAGTGGACGCCCGAAAGAGGTGGTTACCGACGAAAACATCAAAAAAATTCACAAAATGATTTTGAATGACCGTAAAATGAAATTGATCGAGATAGCAGAGGCCTTAAAGATATCAAAGGAACGTGTTGGTCATATCATTCATCAATACTTGGATATGAAAAAGCTCTGTGCAAAATGGGTGCCGCGCGAGCTCATATTTGACCAAAAACAACAACGTGTTGAGGATTCTGAGCGGTGTTTGCAGCTGTTAACTCGCAATACACCCGAGTTTTTGCAACGATATGTGACAATGGATGAAACATGGCTCTATCAAAGCACTCCTGAGTCCAATCGACAGTCGGCTGAGTGGACAGCGATCGGCGAACCGTCTCCGAAGCGTGGAAAGACTCAAAAGTCCGCTGGCAAAGTAATGGCCTCTGTTTTTTGGGATGGGCATGGAATAATTTTTATCGATTATCTTGAGAAGGGAAAAACCATCAACAGTGACTATTATATGTCGTTATTGGAGCGTTTGAAGGTCGAAATCGCGGCAAAACGGCCCCATATGAAGAAGAAAAAAGTGTTGTTCCACCAAGACAACGCACCGTGCCACAAGTCATTGAGAACGATGGCAAAAATTCATGAATTAGGCTTCGAATTCTTCCCCACCCACCGTATTCTCCAGATCTGGCCCCCAGCGACTTTTTCTTGTTCTCAGACCTCAAAAGGATGCCCGCATGGAAAAAATTTGGCTGCAATGAAGAGGTGATCGCCGAAACTGAGGCCTATTTTGAGGCAAAACCGAAGGAGTACTACCAAAATGGTATCAAAAAATTGGAAGGTCGTTATAATCGTTGTATCGCTCTTGAAGGGAACTATGTTGAATAATAAAAACGAATTTTGACAAAAAAATGTGTTTTTCTTTGTTAGACCGGGGACTTATCAGCCAACCTGTTATGCTGATGACTTCCACATACTCCTCAATCTTCCCAAACAAAAAAATCTTACAATAAACTTAAATAGAATATTCCGAGATAAAGACACTTGGTGTTTATATTCAGGAGCATCACTATCGATATCCAAATGCAAGCACCTCTACATCTGCCGCAAGAGAAATCGCTCATGCACCAGCTCAACTTACAACTTCCATATTTTCACTGGTTTTGCACTTGGAGTTCTAGGCCTTTTAATAACCAATAAATGTACATGGAAACCACACATCGAATAACTATGCTCAGCACTTTAAAGACAAACCGACATAATATTAGGTGTAGTAAAAAGAAATCCATTATTTTTGCATTAAATTGAGGGCTTTATTTAAGATAGTTAGAATGACCCGATTTAGGTCAAATATGCGCCGTTTTGTTCGATAACTTGTTGTCATTTTAAAGGTAATTTCATTATGCCTCTCTCATAGAAGCCCTCGTTCCTATTAGCAAAAAATTGAGACAGTCGAATTTCAGAAGCCTCTCTTGAAGCGAATGTTTCACCAGCAAAATTGTTCGCCATGGACAGGAACAGATGGTAATCACTTGGTGCCAGGTCCGGACTATAAGGTGGATGCAGAAGAACCTCCCAACCAAACTCCCGGAGCTTCTGGCGAGTCACTATCGATGTGTGTGGCCTGGCGTTGTCCTGATGGAACACAATTCCTCTCCTATTGGCCAAAGCTGGCCGCTTATGGGCGATTGCTTCCTTCAGACGGTCCAATTGTTGACAGTAGAGTTCCGAGTTAAGAGTTTTGCCGTATGGGAGCAGCTCATAGTAGATAATTCCCTGCCAATCCCACCAAACACACAGCAAAACCTTCCTGGCCGTCAATCCTGGCTTGGCCACCGTTTCCGCCGGTTCACCGTGTTTTGACCACGACCGTTTTCGCTTGACGTTGTCGTAAGTGACCCACTTTTCATCACCAGTCACCAACCGCTTCAGAAATGGGTCGATTTTGTTGCGGTTCAGCAGCGATTCGCAGATGGAAATTCGGTCTGTGAGGTTTTTTTGCGTTATCTCGTGTGGCACCCATACATCGAGCTTCTTTGTGTATCCAGCGTATTCAAATGGTTCCAATCGAAAAAGTGCTAACATGACGGTCGGACTCGATAATTTCCATGATTTTATCGACATTTTCGACAATTGGCCTTCCAGTGCGTGGTGCATCCTTGACATCGAAGTTACCGGAACGGAATCGACGAAACCAAAATTGCGCATGATTGGCTGTTACAGTATCAGGTCCACAAACGCTATTCACATTTTCAGCCGCCTGGCTTGCGTTTTCTCTCTTATCGAAGAAAAACTGTAAAATGTAGCGAATTTTCTCTTTGCTGATGTCCATCTTTGACAAGCTCTCAAACAAAACTGAATCAATTAATCAAAAAAGTGTCAAAAAAGCTTTTTTAGTAGGAACTGTCATCTTTCTAATGCCCCCTAGCGGAACACGATCGGACTTATACAACGCGAGATGCAGATAAATAACGCCATCTATTGGAAAAATAATGGATTTCTTTTTACTACACCTAATAAAATGTTTAGCAAACAAAAGATGTAACTGCAGCGCCATTACGCTACTAACCACTTTAAAAACTCTAATAACTTCAAAAATAGACTATGGGCTAAGTATTTTTGGTTGTATCTCAAACTCAAATCTTAAAAAATTACAATCCATAATAAACCAAGTCATAAGGACTTCCATCGGGGCATACAGGACTACTCCCATAGCAAACATGCTATTGGAATGCAATACCCCTACGATCAAAGCAAAATGGGACTTTCTTATAACCAAAAATGTAAAGGCACTACTGAATAGCAGGGATTCTCCCATATTTAAAATTATTAATACGAGTATAAGAGACAAGCGCATAATTCAATCCTCTATCAATAAAACAATTGACTTCTGCTCAGCTGAGAACATACACCTTCAATAGTCAATCGACTATCCTTTAACGAGATTAAAAACAACCTAGTAGACTTCAACTTCATCTACACTGATGGCTCCCTCAGAAGAGGAATAACTGGCTACAGTGTTGCAACAAACGATAAATACTTAAAAACATCTATTCTACCTAGTTTCAGTAACTTTTTCTTTGCCGAGATAAAAGCTATATACGAGGCTATAAATATGATAAAAGATAAACGAAGGAACTTTGCGATTTGTTCAGATTACTACATCATTTCATATGACGTAAGCATTGACATAAAGCCACATTTATACCATGCAAACTTAATTAAATATTGAAGACAATTCTTCATATAATTTCACTTCTACACTCGCTGAAGGCACACGTTTATGCGAGTTATCTTCTAAGCTAGCCAGTAAATTTTAAATTTAAGGTTTGCCATTATAAAAAAATAAATAAATCATACGTAGCGAATAAGGAAATGTGAACTGAGGCCTATCTACTCTTTCAAGTGCATGCGGTAGGTGAAATGGCTAGTCATCAGGAACTGGCAATTTGGCATGTCACAAATATCGGGGGCGACCTAGTGACTACTAGGAATTGAGAGCATAAGAAATGTGCTTCAATGTTTGTTAGGAATAAACTACATTTGTACTTGTGAAGACTACTGGTTGGTAAACTAATGTAGTAGAAAATAATAGATATGGCAACACTTATTAAAAACAGACTCAGAAGTTATAATATATGTACACACATATTGTACAATAAAAAGGAAAGTAAATCGAATAAATTGAGTTTCCTTTTATTCCAACATGGTAGCAGCTCCAAGGTTACATCTATTGGAAAAGAAATATCAACAGTGAACGATAAATACAAGCAGGAGTGTTAAATTGAATGTTTGAGAAAGGTTGCCTCGAACAAGATGGCGAACAGTTCAAGAGACGATGTACGTATTCCAATATTCGATGGAATAGAATATTCGAGTTGGAAAACAAGAATTTTAGTGTTTCTGAAAATGAAAAATTGCGATGTTGTGGTTGTAAGGAGGAAAACGGAAGAAGACAATGATGATATATGGCAAAGGAACAATATAAAAGCGATTAACTACATATATGGTTCAATTACAAATAAACAGTTAGAATATGTAAAGAACTTTTCAACAGCGTATGACATTATGGCAAAATTTGATGATATGTATGTTAAGAAATCAACAGCTCTGCAAATACTACAGCGTAATAATCTCGAAAGGATAAAATTGAATGATTTTCCGACAACAGAGAAATTCTTCGATGAATTTGAGAAGGCAGTCAATGAATTGAAAGCAGCGGGCGCTACAGTTAATGATCAAGAGATATTGAATTATATGTTGAAGGCTCTTCCGCCAGAGTATAGTCATATTGGCGACCTAATTGACGTCTTACCAGAACAGGAAAGAACAATTGATTACTTGACAAGTAAGATAAAGCTAAAATCGATGCAAGAACAGAGAGAGAAAAGTAAAAGTGACGAAAAACCAACGAACTCAAGCGCATTCAACACACAGGCACAGTATGGACGAGCATGCTACAATTGTGGTAAAGTTGGGCATTTACAGAGGAACTGTAGAAGCTCAAATGGAAGAGGAAAAAATGAACAAAGTCGAGGCTGGTCGAGAGGTAGAGGTAACGAGTACCATAGAGGAGGAACAAGCAACAGGGGCTATGAGTATTCACAATGAGGAAACACCTACAGAGGACAACAGAGAGGTAGTTATAGAGGAAGTATTCATTCAACATCGAGCCGTCAAGAACCACAAGGCTATTCAAATGTTTTTCTGACAAAAGTCAACAAAGCTGAGGTAAGAAATCTTACAAACAGAGATAAAAATGAAATCGAATGGATTTTGGATAGTGGATGTACAGACCATATTATTAATAATGATAAATTTTTTGATGAACATGTTATTTTAACAAATCCAGTTGATGTGAAATTAGGAGATGGTCGAGTTATGAAAGCCACTAAAATTGGTCGAATGAATTCACTGTTTAAGGTCGATGCAAAAGAGTTTCGAATAACTTTGAATAATGTATTTTACGTTCGGGAAATGAGACAAAATTTATTAAGTTATGCTAGAGTCACTGAAAAAAATAAAATAGTCTCATACAATGACATTTCTGAAATTTATAATCCGTTTAACGAATTAATAGCAATTGCCCAAAAGATAAACAACGTTTACAAAATGACAAGCTATATAAAGAGTTCTGAACAGTCAAGACAGGTGAATAGTAGTAAACTAACAGATAAAAACAATAATAAAAAAATGACAGATAAAGAAAAATGGCATCGTACTTTGGGTCATGTAAATTTTAAGTATTTAAATACGTTATGTAAAAATGAGCTTTTGCATGGACTACCTAAGAATTTGGAAAATGAAGAAATGAAATGTGCAACTTGTATTGAGTCGAAAATGCATAATGTACCTTTTAAAAATGACAGAAAAGGAGCTAAAGAAATTCTAGAGATTGTTCATACTGACTTGAATGGACCACATCCTACTGTTGGAAATTGTGGTGAGAGATATTTCTTATCATTTGTAGATGATCGAAGTAAATTAGCTAAAGTATTTTGTATTAAATCCAAAAACGAAGTTTTTAAGTGCATAATTGAGTACGTAAATTTAGTTGAAAATTTGACTGGAAAAAAGGTAAAAAATTTGAGATGTGACAATGGAAAAGAGTACATAAACGATGAAGTTTTTAAATTTGCAAGATATAAAGGAATTAGTATTATGCCATGCCCACCATATGTACATGAACTAAACGGAGTAGCTGAGAGATTTAACAGAACAATAATGGATTCAGCGAGATGTTTATTGAAGGAAGCAAAAGTAAATCAACGATTTTGGCCAGAGGTTGTCAAGGCAGCCACATATTTAAAAAACAGGACTCTAGCTAATACCATTGAAACTAAAACTCCATATGAAATATTTTTTAAAGAAAAACCAGATGCTAAATATCTTAGATTGTATGGCAGCCGAGTCTTTGTTAGAACACCTGAGTCAAAGAGAAAATCAAAATGGGATGATAAAGCTAAATTAGGAGTTTTATTAGGTTATACAGAAGTCGGATATCGTGTATTAATCAATAATAGAATCATTGTAGCCAGACACGTAGATGTAGTGGAAAATGAAATAAAATATGTTTGTTTCGATAATCAGCTTGATGATGAAAGTCAAATAGATGATATAGAGAATGAAGAAAAAATAGATGAAACAAAAAATGAATCAGAAAGTGAATCAGAATATGAGTCTAGTAATTCAATAGATGAAAATAGAAACACTATTAAGGAGGAGATTGTGTTGAGGAAATCTTCAAGGGAGAAAAAGAAGAACCCAAAATATAACGATGACTTTGTCACTTACTGCGTTTATGTAAATTGTAGCAATATTAATGATCCTTATACGTTTGAAGAGGCGATTGAGAGTGACGAATCCAAAAACTGGAAAAAGGCAATGGACAAGGAAATAAAGAGTATTGAGGAAAATAAAACATGGGTGTTAGTAGACAAGCCCAAGGATAAAAAGGTTATTGACGTTAAATGGGTTTATAAAACCAAATCTGATGGAATTTTTAAAGCTAGACTGGTCGTTAGGGGCTACCAACAAAAAGAACAAATTGAAAATACTTATTCACCAGTAGCAAAAATGGAAACTTTAAAAATTCTATTATCTTTTTGTTGTCAAAATGAATTAAAGATCGAACAGGTGGATGTAGAGACAGCGTTTTTAAATGGAAAAATTAAGTCAGAAGTTTATGTAAATCAACCGCAAGGATATATTGATGGTACTGATAAAGTATACAAATTACTTAAGTCACTTTATGGGCTCAGAGAAAGTCCTAGATCATGGTATGAGTGTTTTCACAAATTTATGACAGAGTTAAATTTTCAAAGAAGTAAACATGATTACTGTCTTTATTATAAAATTGACGAAAAAGATCCTGTGTACATTGTAATTTTCGTTGATGATTTACTAATATGTAGTAAGGATATGACAATAATACAAAAGATAAAATCTACATTTTCAAAACGGTTCAGAATGAAAGATATGGGCCAAGTGAGCAGTTATATGGGAATTGATATTAAAAATGACACTGAAAAAAATGTAATTACCCTAAGTCAAGAAAACTATATTAAGTCATTAGCTAAGAAATATGAATTGCAAAATGCTAAACTGTATAAAACACCTATGGAAACAAATTTGAATCTTGAACCAGCAATCGAAACTAATGAACAAGTGAAGTATAGAAATTTAATTGGAGAACTATTATATATAAGTACTGGAACAAGACCTGATATTGCATTTAGTGTGAATTATTTAAGCAGATTTCAAAATTGCTATGATCAAACACATTTTAAATATGCAATGCGAATACTAAAATATTTGTATTCGACGAAAACGTTAAAATTAACATACAACAGATCAGATAAAGTGGATATATTAGACTGTTTGGTAGATTCAGACTGGGCAGGAGATATTGTTGATAGAAAATCTACCTCAGGATATGTTATTAGACTGTATGGAAATGTAATTTATTGGAAATCCCGCAAACAAAAATCCGTGACTAAATCGTCAACTGAAGCTGAATATGTTGCATTGTCGGAAGCCTTAACTGAAGTTAATTTTATAAAGGGATTGTTGAATGAAGTGTTTAAAATAGAATGTAATACACCAACAAAAATATATGAGGACAATTCTGGAGCGGTATCTATAGCGAAAAGTGGAAATCTATCTAAAAGATCAAAATATATTGAAGTACAATATCATGATGTTTATGATAACTATGAAAAAGGAAAAATAGATATTGTTAAAATAAACACTGATGCGAATATAGCTGATATCTTGACAAAATCACTGTATAAATCAAAATTTGTTACATTAAGACAAGAATTAAAATTAACATAAATGTAATGCAGAAATATAAAACTAAGACGAATGCAAAGAAAATAAGATAAGATGTATAAAAGTACAAATGTAAAGAGGCGTGTTAGGAATAAACTACATTTGTACTTGTGAAGACTACTGGTTGGTAAACTAATGTAGTAGAAAATAATAGATATGGCAACACTTATTAAAAACAGACTCAGAAGTTATAATATATGTACACACATATTGTACAATAAAAAGGAAAGTAAATCGAATAAATTGAGTTTCCTTTTATTCCAACAATGTTATGTATTATTAAAAAAATATATTGGCAGCTTCAAATTGTCAAGACTCTTGTCAACCTAAAAATATGTAACTTTTCCAATTTTCTACATGATCAGATGTGATATATTGGGGGTATTTACAAGGAAAGTGGAAATATGTTGGACAATGCCAACGTCGGAATATTTTCAGTTTGAATTGGTCATGCACTGGGAAAAACACCCGGTCGAAAGTTAGACCTGTAGTTATATAATATAATATATGGGCATTTCCACAGAAATGTCAACCGCAGTCAAAAAATTCAAAGCCTATAAAAGTATGTTGTTTTAACATATATTTATAGAGAATCGATAAAATTTTACTAATCTAAACATATTCCACATATATTCATAACACATTTAGAAATATTCAAATGCAAAGTCGCACAAGTGCAAAAGTTATGTTTTGAATATTTCTCTTCCCGTTTTGTTTTGATTAATGTTCGTAAAACCATCCACTATGCTTTGATATTTGCACTTTTAAATATCGTTTTATATTTGAGGAATGTAAGAAAAATGCAAAGGGAACGATGCAATCGCCAATTACAGTAAATTTTTTCTTTACTTTATCGTTTATTTCGTTGTAGCGTGCGACATTGAAAAATAACATTTGTTATCACTGAGTCAAAGGTGTTTGTGCAACGCGCCTCAAATATTCGCAGCAAACAGCAATTTGTATTGCAATTAAATAAAAAAAAATTTGTTGCAAAATAATCAACGCTTTGGCCCTGAGACATATTTGAAGTTTGTAGCGTGCGACATCGTAAGTGTAAAATTTATAAATTTCGCACCCTTGCTCCTAAACCCATTTCAAATTTTTTTTTTTTCAACCACATTTTTCTGCAAGAAACTCACTACCTAGAAAATTTATGTTTATATAGACTGATGCAGTAGTCGATTAAGAATAAACTAAGTTAAGAAAAATAATTATTTTTTGCAAGTTTCAATAGAGAATGAATGATTGTTCCAGAAATGCAAAATTTTGAGTTGTACCGATTTAGTAGCAAGGGTGCGATAGGTCAACTTACCGAAAAGGAGTACTCTGAGTTACCCCAGAACATGACTAGTCAAAATGTAGAGTATTTTGTGTAAGACAACTGACCTCTAATTCACCACAGTAGGTCTATTCGTGGAGTAGTTAAATTTGGGAGTGGTAATGCCTCAATGACAAGCCTATGTTAAAAATACAGTTTGAAGCATCGGTTGGCATATTAAGAGGGCAGTCCTGAAGGAGCTAAGACTGCATATTCCATTAAAAAATCTTTATTTAATATAAGTTATACTATTCACAGTTAAGTTAGTTTCTATTCTTTATTTTTGGTGTAAAGGATGAATATTTTTATTTATTTTTTTTTTCTTTGTTGAAGATATTTTAAGTTTATAATTTTTTTTTGTGAAAATAAATATATTGAAAACATTAAAAGTCATTTATCATCATCTTCTCCATGTCCAATTAAATGAAAAGTACACATTAAATTAAAACGTATGATGCAACAAAATGTAGCATTCGACATGTAGCGTGCGACAGTGATTAAAATAAAATAAAAAACTAAACTGTTTAATATTTTTGAATCAAATAAAAACCAGTTCTAAGATTCATCAATGTACAAAATTACAAAATTAGTCGCATTAAAATATTGCCTCAAGTTTCGCTGAAATCAGTGGTTGAACTGTTCGCCTCAAAACTGACTTCTGTTTTTGTAGCGTGCGAATGCCTTAGTTTTTTGTAATTATCTTGAAAACGAACAATTTTCAGAAATCAACCTTAGCACCAATTACAGTGCTAGTCAAGAGCTATAACTTCCGCCATTTGTCCAAATAAAAAAATTTTTCGTATATTTCTTTTTCCACTGAGAATGCGTGCGAATGTCGCGTTCGACATCATGGAAATGCCCATATGATTAATATAGGTGTGTGACAAAAATGGACAGTAAATTTTCGAACAATTCTGTTACGTGTTATATGTTAATCCGCATAATGCGAATGAGAATTGAAGTAATGTTACCAAAGACTTTATAACTATTGAGATTTCTAAAGCTGCAATTATAATGAAGCTAAAGTTGAAGCGTAGGCAGTCATGTGTTTGTTGTAATTTGTTGTTTCGGAAATACAACAAACACATGACAGCTTACGCTTCAGCTTCCCTATAATTGCATCCTTACGCTAATACAAACGAACAGCGACATGCAAATTTTAAAAATTGATGAGTGAAAATATATTATTGCTCTGTTATTTTCTTTAAAAATACAGGATTCAGAAATTTGTCTTTGTTTTTCAAATTTGTTTGTTCACATATCCAAAGAGTACGTAAAGCTAAAACAGAATATATTGTACTCTTCCGTTGCTTTTAAAAATCAAACACACGAAAGCATGAAATCAAGGAAAAAGGGACAACGTTCTATATAAAGAAGTGTTGCCAGAAGTCCCAAACGTTAATCGGGGACTTAAGGTGAGATGACACTACGTGTGCAATTCACATATAATTGCTCAAAAAAATGTGTGACACATCTGAAACAAATAAAATTTGAAGCACATTTATTTGCTCAGGGTATTACACTACGTGTGCAATGCACACTGGGCCAGCGGACCCTATTTGGTGGCCAAAATTCAATAACTTGTGAAGGAGTCAATCAATTTAAATGAAAGTTTGACAATATAACTTTCGAGCAGTACTAAAGTAGTCACACAAAATTTCGATCGGACCATTTTTTTGGGTACCTCCAGTACTAGGGTCTGTTCCAAAATCATTAAAATAGCTCTAAAATCTACATTTTTAAAGATATTTCGATGAAATTTGATATTTGAGCTTATTTTGAGGTCATAACAGGTTGGCTGATAAGTCCCCGGTCTAACAAAGAAAAACACATTTTTTGTCAAAATTCGTTTTTATTATTCAACATAGTTCCCTTCAAGAGCGATACAACGATTATAACGACCTTCCAATTTTTTGATACCATTTTGGTAGTACTCCTTCGGTTTTGCCTCAAAATAGGCCTCAGTTTCGGCGATCACCTCTTCATTGCAGCCAAAGTTTTTCCCTGCGAGCATCCTTTTGATGTCTGAGAACAAGAAAAAGTCGCTGGGGGCCAGATCTTGAGAATACGGTGGGTGGGGAAGCAATTCGAAGCCTAATTCATGAATTTTAGCCATCGTTCTCAATGACTTGTGGCACGGTGCGTTGTCTTGGTGGAACAACACTTTTTTCTTCTTCATATGGGGCCGTTTTGCCGCGATTTCGACCTTCAAACGCTCCAATAACGACATATAATAGTCACTGTTGATCGTTTTTTTCCCTTCTCAAGATAATCGATAAAAATTATTCCATGCCCATCCCAAAAAACAGAGGCCATTACTTTGCCAGCGGACTTTTGAGTCTTTCCACGCTTCGGAGACGGTTCACCGATCGCTGTCCACTCAGCCGACTGTCGATTGGACTCAGGAGTGTAGTGATAGAGCCGTGTTTCATCCATTGTCACATATCGACGCAAAAACTCGGGTGTATTGCGAGTTAACAGCTGCAAACACCGCTCAGAATCATCAACACGTTGTTGTTTTTGGTAAAATGTGAGCTCGCGCGGCACCCATTTTGCACAGAGCTTTTTCATATCCAAATATTGATGAATGATATAACCAACACGTTCCTTTGATATCTTTAAGGCCTCTGTTATCTCGATCAACTTCATTTTACAGTCATTCAAAATCATTTTGTGAATTTTTTTGATGTTTTCGTCGGTAACCACCTCTTTCGGGCGTCCACTGCGTTCACCGTCCTCCGTGCTCATTTCACCACGCTTGAATTTTGCATACCAATTAATTATTGTTGATTTTCCTGGGGCAGAGTCCTGAAACTCATTATCAAGCCAAGTTTTTGCTTCCACTGTATTTTTTCCCTTCAGAAAACAGTATTTTATCAAAACACAAAATTCCTTTTTTTCCATTTTTTTCACAATAACGAAAGTTGCTTCACAAAAGACGCTCTATCTCACAAACTAATTGACTTACAGACGTCAAATTTTGACACGAATCATTTGAAGGTTGCCACTATATAAAAATAATATGCATTTAATACTAGCGACGCCATCTATGTGTCAGACCGGGGACTTATCAGCCAACCTGTTAAATGTTATTTCCAAAAATTAAAAAAGTGGGCGTGGCAAAAGGGCGGTTTTGGAAAAACGCCTCTTACGCCTGCAACTCGAAAGGGAATTGGACGAAAGTTGGCATGTGAACTTCTTTCATGTACATAAACATCCGCTACAAAAAAAGGCCTGATTGGACCATGCTTTCAGGTACCTAAAGTATTAGGGTCTGTTATAAAAATCATAGAAACTGCTCTGAAAGCTAAATTTTTTGACGTATTTTCATGAAATTAGAAATTTGCGCTTATTTTAAGACTTTCAATGTTATTTCAGAAAATTGGAAAAGTGGGCGTGGCAAAAGGACTTTTCCAAAAAAGTTTCTATATGTACATTGGGTACGCATGTTCAATGCTTTGCACCTCCTAAACTAATAGAGATCCCATTTTCAAACTTACATGGTATATTCTTAACACCTGCAGCTAAAATTCGAAAAAAAAAAAAAAAAATCAAAAAGGTCCAAGTGGTTGTAATTGTGCTTTAACTATAAGTACTGTGCTATGGTTAAGCACTGGTTAAGCACTGCGAGAGGTTCGAAAAACATTTATTGCGTAGAAACTACAGCTGATCGGTGAAATTTTTTTTTAGATTCATAAAAAGAGATATTGAGTGCAATTTACTAAAAATAAATGAAAAACATTTGTTATGCAGAAGAGCTGCAAATTTTGATATGTATTTTTTAAAGCTTCGTAGAAAGTAGGAAAAAAATTTGTTGTTGTTTTTGTAAATTTATTTTCAAAATATAACATTCTCCCAACTTGGATGCAAAATTATATTATATTTAGTTGCATCAAACACTTTCCACGCAACAACAGTTTTAAAATATAGGAATTTACATTTTTAATAGAAAAATGAAAAGTTTCATTGCCAAAAAAGTACTGTTACAACTAATTTTTTTAAAAATCCTCTTTCAAAATTCTATTTGGTTATAAATACAACTAATATAAAATATTAAAACATTATTTCGTCACTACTTTGAAAAAAGGGTGCTCACTTGACGTGGCTTGACTCAATTTAATGTGACATATATTCAACCGAAAATATTGACTATATGAGAATTATATGCATTCATAATGAAAATAACTTTAACGAAAGCATAAAGCATTAGCTGACCGCAAATTATACACCAACAGAAGAATAGGAACTCACATTACGCGTTAGCCCAAACTCACCACGCGAATTTTACAGTTTTTCTCCTTCGTCAAAACGACTTGAATGTTAATTTAACGGCTGAAAAGTTTAGTTTCCGGAACTTTGCGCACCTCAGTTTTGTATAAAATTGTTTCAAAATTTTAATAAGTTTAACATTTATTTTGTACATAGTGGAATCTCGGGGAATCTGCTTCTCAAAGGCCCACAATTAAAAAAATTTGGTCTTTTTTTCACTTTTCACCCCCAAAATTTTTGTTAAACGTGACGCCAATGTTCTAAATTTTATTTTTTTCTCAGTTTCGTGTGTATATTATAATAACAAAAGAGAAAAAAAATTGGGTCAACAGCCCTTGTCCAAAAAATATTGATCTTTAATTGAAGGAGGACCACGAAATTATTTTTACAGGTTTTCAAATTTAAATAGTCGCTACATTTTCAAAAGTTGTTGTATTTGTTTAATATTAAGGAAATAACATCTTCAAACATTTCTTAACATATTGGCGTACCCAGTTTTTTCATATCTAAGAAAGGACTTTTGGCCACGAAATAAGGTCCGCTGGCCCAGTGTGCAATGCACACATAATTGCTCAAAAAAATGTGTGACACATCTGAAAAACTATTGCACACATAACAACTTCTCGCACACTAACATATATGGACAAATCACACATTTTGATTGCGCAATGTTACTAGGTTTCGTTTTTAAAAGATTTCAATGAAAATAATGTCAAACTTTAGAGATTTCAGCAGATTGTACTGTATGAGGAAACAGTTTCACGTGTACATATTTTTACAAAATGTTTGTGCAGTTGAAATTTGGGTTGATTACATTACGCGTGCAACGCACACATTTTATTTGTAAAATATCGTAAGAACTATTTTGAGCAAACAAATTATTCGTCGGTTTCATTACGTGTGCAATGCTTATGACGTCAGTGAGCAAATATTCGTGCATTGCACACGTAGTGTCATCTCACCTTTATATATATTATATCAACAAGAATCACCAAACGCATCATTATTAGAAATCGGGAAAATGTCCCCGAAAACGGATGCAAAAAGTAACACTATGTGAAGACAACGCAAAAGCTAGGAATTCGTAGAAGGGATCACGGCAAGAACAAAACAATCGGACTTCTCCCCGAAAAACATTGAGAAGTGTTTTTCAGTCTCATCGGTTTTCTGCAGTCCCGTGCTTGTCTGTCGATTGCGAGCTGCACTTACGCACATGTGTAAATTTGTGTGTGCGCCCATTGCCATACGTAAAATTGTCTTGTCTGCTTGTGAAGAGACGATCGAGACGATTTGCTCTCTCATCTCTCTGCTCTAAACCGGTTTGTACTTTTGTGTATTTCAGTGTTTTGTGGGTGAGGGATGTTCGGGGATGTGGTTTGAGAGAGTTTTTTATCTTCTCCATGAGCCCTTCTACCACAAACTTACTTTGTTGTCGCGTAAAATGAACGATGAATGTTTTCCCGTCAAAAAGGCAAGTTTCTCATATCCAAAACCTTCTCTGCTTAAATAATCATTTTATAGAAAGTTTCATCTGTTATTTTAATATAACTTTATACGACAAATTTTGTATTGAAAAAAATATGTCTTTTGCCGTGTAATAATGGAATCTAGTCTATTACTCAGCTTTTGACAGTTTCTTCGGCACTGCCACTTGTCGGTTTTGTGCGTGTTCAACCATTTATTGCATTTAAGGCAATAAGAAATCTTTTTTTAGGTTTTAACTAAAATTTATGGATAGATGACACTAACGGATTTTAACGATTGTCGTGTCAAAAATTTCGTCATAAATTGTGGTCTTCGGCACTTAAATCGAAAATCTAATTTTAAGTTTAAATGAGAGCCGTAAATATGCGTTGCAAACTTGTTAGCATTACAAACATCACAGAGTGAATAAAATATAACGAAAAAATCATTAAATTTCTTTTGAACTACTGTTAATTTTATATTGTGGTATTCATGTTTATATTTTATAATTGGCAGAGCTGTAAAAGAATTAATTCATTTTCAAATTTCAGCCTTTTGAATTTCCTTTTAAAAGCTAGTACACAAAGGTAGAGGAATTTGACATTCCTTGAATTATGAATGAAAACTTTGAATTCATCATTCAGCTGTCGAATATGATTTATGAATTCAATTTTATAATTCTTGTTTTTTAAAGCTCCCACTTAACTCATTTTTTTGATTTTAGCTTAGAATTTTTAAATCAAATCAATTTGAAAACATTTTCCAGCCTTAGGATTGAAATCACAGTTTCTAAAACAATGGCGTTTAATGGGAAGTGGTAAGAAATTTTGAGAATTTTTGGTAGTTTTTCAAATATTTGGCTATTGGCAAAAAAAATTTCTCAGATTTTAAATGGATATTTTATTTATTCCAATAGTGGGGATATAGTTGACGCATTTTGCGAATTCCTGTTTCTTTGCTAAGGGAAAGAAAAGAACTCCCAGATTTCAAAAAGACAATTATGGGTTTTCAAATGCGGGCATAGGTAATGCATATTATTTTAAATTTGTTCAGGACACGTTCAAATATCATTATTTACTTTCAATAACAGCAGTTCCTCAAAGTTTTTGTCCGAAAGTGATCCTCGACTTGGAGCGTTTAGAATAGTGGCAAAAGAAAACAACCTTTCAACTGCTGCCGATGATGGGAGTGGTGTATTGTACTTGATATGAGCCATTTTAACTGATGGAAAGCGATTTAGCATTTCCATTGCATTTGATGGATCAGCTAAATATGCTACGAACTCATTATCCTTCGACCAGTGCTCATTATTTTCAGCTTCATTTGACTCACCTGGAAAAACCAAAAAATTGTCACTTCATGTGCATACAAAATAGTTTATGCGTGCGATTATTACCAGGAAATGAAAACTGAAAGCTGTAGTAAATTTTTCCAGTCTTCATCTGAGAAGTATCTGTCACATTATTAGAAAACTTATCAACCGATTTTTCGACCATATTTATTACATCGGACACTGTTTTGTCGTCAAAAAGAGAGTTCAAACCCTTTACCCACTTAACTTTAACCGCTGGACAGAGGACTGAAGCAACAATAGCGGTTTCCACTTATTTTTTTAAAGAAAAATAGGGTTCGAATCTTTTCTCGAGAGACTCAAGTAACTGTCCAGATACTCTTCCGATTATTTTCTGTAATAGAGTAAGGGCGGGTAATGTGGTATAGGCGGGTAATGTGGTATAGTAGCTTTTCTCTTTAACTTAACACACATGGTTAACGGAACTACGCTTAATAGCTTCACGTTTTAATAGAACTATGAAAGCAAGACAGTTTTTTATTTTTGCAAGTCATGCTATAAATCAGTTGGGAAGAAACTGCGTGGAAGTGTGTTCGTGTTTTTTTTGAGCTCAGCTAAAAACTGAATTTTTTAATTTAAAGATTACATTTATGTAACAAGAAACTGTTTTCTTAAAGCAGGGTATAAATCGTAGTTTAAAAAAAATTAATACTTTCTTGAAAATCAGTATTTCTTTGAATCAACACGAGTGCGGGTATTGTGGTATAGGCTACCGATAGTGGCGAAACCATTATATTAAATGACACAACAGGTGAGGAATTTTCGGATTTTCCACCAACAAAAGAAGCTGTGTGTAATTATGGCGATAAAGCCTATGGGGACGATGTCGTTATTATAGCATGGGTCACATGTCTGCAATGCGAGCTCGTTTGGGCTCATGAAAAATGTATTCCAAATCGTAGTGCCATTTTTCTTTGCAATTCTTGCAAATAACCTTTTATCTTTCTAAAAACATAAATAAATAAATAAAACATAAACCACAACTTATTTATTAGAAGAAAAAAAATTAATTACAGGTGTTGTGGTATACTATACCACATTAACAGACCTGGTGTACCACATTACCCTCCAAATTTTGCAATTGCCGATATTCGATTTTTTTTTTATATATTGATAAATATGTCAAAAACAAGGAACCCCAACGCTTAAACAGTTAACGTAGTGTGTGCCTAACATTCATATTATATCAAAAGCTCAATAGTATTTTAATCAGATTAATAAGGTTAGGGGCAACAAATGAGAGAGACGTACCTGATACTCTGTTGATGACCCTGGGGGGTGCCGGGTACGTTGATCGATTTGTCGGTTTGCGCGACGCGGTTGATTTTTTTATATTTTGCAACGGTATGTTGAATTGGAAGCCACTTATCCTTTTTTTTTTTTTTTTTTTTTTTTTTTTTTTTTTTGTTTTGTTTCAATTCAATTTTTGATTTTTATATTTTTTTTTAATTATTGATCGGGCGGATGATGTTGCGCGCACGAGTTTCATCGACGAGATTATTTTTGCGAGTGGTTTGGATCGCGTGTTACATCGGCGAGGTCTGTGTCACGAGTCTTAAAGGTATCGCGCGAAAAAAGCATCCTCGCTCGAACTCGGACTTCGAGAAGAGAAGAAAAACGAAAAGAGGATAGTTAATTCGCCACGTCATGAAGGCGCGGCTACCATGCGGCGGCGAAGAACGAACATACTGCCCGCCTTGCGCTACGCAACTTTAATTTCTCAATCCAGTTCGCGTCTGCTAGACGATTGGTTTGGGCCGTGGCGACGTTGGTAGGAGAAGGCGGAGGCGATATTGTTGAGAAGATAGTGAACAATAAATGAAAAGGGGGAGGGGGAGGTGTTGCGATCAGGAGCAGCGGCGTGAGGTGAAAAACTCGCGTCGACACCTCGACAGCGAAAATCCAGGAGGAAAATCCTCCTGGATCGAACTGCTGGATGACGAATGCACAGCTGATCATACGAAGGACCAGATACGCCTGCAGCACCGCTCCAATATAAACCACATCGTTCAGCGATAAGGAGGAAGAGGTCTTTTGGATAGCGTTGAAAAAGATTCGTATCTTCGTGGATGTACTCTCGGGCTTGATCACTGAATTAAAGGTGTCGCGCATAAGTGGCTGCCGTGCGAGCCTTTTCTTCAAGCTCCTGCATTGCGTCAGCGCTCCAAATCGCGACGAGTCCAAGCAAGGAGCGGCTTTAGAAAATTCGTTCTTAAACGGTGGACGCACAACGGGCCTACCATCCGAATTTCTAGATGTGATTTGCGAATATACTTTTTCGCAATAGATGTCCTCTGGAAGAGGGAGAGACGAGGCTGAAACTTCCTCTTGTTCTGGAAATGATTTGAGTGACTCGTGAAGTGACTCCTGGTGGTCTCCGGAGGAGACTTGCGTCGTAAACGCTTCGATGGATTCGCTGGCGATTGGCCCTCTCAAATACCATCCGAATATTGAATTTTGGGCAATAAGGCTTCCTCCGACATTCATCTTGACGCGCGGCCGCAGTAATTTCGGCATGATATCAGACCCGATGACCATATCGATCCGGGCTGGATTCATAATCCGGGGATCGGCGAGCTCCAACGATGAGATCTCGTGGGGATCCAAATTGGAGACCCTTTTGGCCGGAAGCCAATTGGTCAATTTCGGCAACACCACGGCGTCGATTGCTTCCTTGAACGAAGAACGAGGCGAGTCGAGCGTGATGGTGCATTTCTTTTTCGCGATTTGGGTGCATTGGCCACCCATCCCAGAGACGTTGCAGATTTTATGAGTTGTTGGCAAATTCAAATGCAGCTGCAGTCGATCAGTAAGAAATTTCTTCTGCGAACCTTGATCTAAAAGCGCCCGAACCGTTGGCAAAAGGGCCTGAGTCTGGCTGATGGAGACGTGTGCGTGTGCCTGTGACGGGGAGGGGATGCTCACGGAGCTCGAAGCCTCTGGTTGCGCATGAAAATGCGGCGGTTGGCTCGTCGGAAACGGGCCCATCTCCAATGGGGGGTAGAGACTTTTTTGTCCGGTGTTGCAGCCGCGCTCGAAACATGCAACAAACTGTGATGTCGTTGTTGGCACTTCGCACAGTTGTGTGGACTGGGGCATTTGGACCGTTGGTGATTGGTGGCGAGACAGTTGAGGCAGCGCTTCGATTTCGTAACAATTTTAAATCGCTCCGCGACTGGCATCTTCAAAAATTGGGCGCATTGGCGTAAGGGATGGTTTCCATTGCACAAGGAACACGATCCTGGTATCTGATCCTGAGTGTGGAACGCGTTGGTCGATTAAGTTGGCTGGTTTGCTGATAGAACCGGCGCTTTTACCTTCGTGAAGCTCGAAAGGCGTTCGACGACCTCATAGCGGTTGCTGAGAAATTCGTTCATCTGTCTCCAAGTCGGCAGCTCTCGATGCGATGAAAGCGACTGCTCCCAATGTGTGATCGTAGAGGCTGGCAGGCGGCTGGAGCAAAAATGAACGAGCATGGCATCCCAAAAATCAACAACTCCTTGGCTTCTCATCATGGTGATACAATCGTTGACTCGTCTGAATTTTCAAAATACCTTCGCTGGTTTCGTCTTCAATCGCGGGCAGATCGAACAAGGTCTTCAATTGGTGATCGATTAAAATACGCTTGTTCTCGTACCGCGCTTTGAGAGCCTCCCAGGCGTGCAAAAAATTCGATCCCCACAGGTGGTATCCTTTGACAATCGCTCCGGCAGTGCCTGTCATTTTATTGTGCAACTATTACAGCTTTTGTACAGGTGGCAGTCTCGGATTGTTGATATACACGGCCGTAAACATGTCACGAAATGCTGGCCACTCGTTGTATCCTCCGGAAAAACTCGCAACGTCACAAGGGGGCACTCGAATAAAATTATACTCTGGCGGCATCGCAGCATATTGTGGAGGCGCCCGTGAGCTGGATTATGGTTGATGTGCGTGGGAATGCATCCGTAACATATCCTTCAGCTGCGCTCGAGCAGTAACATGGAGATCGCAATATTCATTATAAGTAACTAGGGCACTGGCGGCAACCTCAGCAGTCCATTCGTCATGTGCGAGAGCGCGGCTGTAAGTCTCTTGAACACGTTGCCAACAAGAGTCAGTTTCCTCAATTTTAACTTCGATGAGCGACTCGGTTTGATTCAAGGGATTGGAGCGCATAATCACATCGCAGTAGCTCTTAAGCTGCTCCACCGCATCATTGAATTGTAGATTAAAAGCCATTTTGGAGGCGAAGATGAAACGTTAACACAGAGCTCAAGCAACGCGATTCCGGAGTGAAAAAACGAAAAAATATTTAATAATATTTAAGAAAAATTAACGAATATACTCGCCCACGCTTAATTTTAATTTTACCAAACGCAAAATTATCGATGGCAATCTGGATGGACAAGGCTTTGTCGGGTGCGGAAAAGACCGGTCGTAGGGCACGGTGATGATCCATGTCGTCTGAGTACCTTCAAGTCAGCCGTGATAAAGAAATAAACAAACTGGAGAAAATATATGCAACCGTAGCAGCGAATCCTCAATGATTCCTGCGCTTCGCAACACCTCCACAAGACTCCTGGTACTTCGAATCCAATGTTAAAAAATTCCAAATTATTTAAGAAATTCCAGTAAGAAAATATAGGTCAAATTCAATTGATTTGTTAGAAATTCAAGTTTTTTAACCAATTCGCAAAGTCGATGTGATGCACGTAAATCAAAAAACAGCGTGCAGGCAGAGCGCAGGCAGAGCGACGGATCGTATGTATGAGGCCGTGTGTTCTAATTCAGTTCACCCACGTTCGCTCGAACAGGCAATACACGATCAACTTCTATGTTCGAAGTTCGATGCAACGCACAGCGTTAGAACTGACCTACGCAACACAATGCACGTATGCCCTATACGTTTATGGCTCGCTGTCTGCTGGCCTTGAATTCGTATGAAATTTCGATGAAAAAACCAAAGTCGAGACACGGTTTCGCTGCGTGTCCAGAAACCAAAAGCAACAAAATAAAAGAGAAAATACTGCAACTCGTCCTCAAAGGGGAACGAGAAAACCAAATGCTGCTATGTGTTTGTTGTTTTGCACTATCGGCTGTGCACAAAAACCACCACCAAACGACACACAGGTGTGCGACTGAGACAGATGATTGATGTCGAGGAGGAAAGAGTTTGTCCCGCCGTTACGTTGTAATGCGTGACACGCGCTTTGATCTTGTCGTGCCCTTGAATTTTCACTAGGGCAAACAGAGGTCAAAGGCGACGTGCACGTGCCGGACTTTTTCGACCCTTTCTAACTATTATGGTCCACCAGAACCTATTCCAGGCTCCTGGCAGGATCGCCAAATGTTAAGGTTAGGGGCAACAAATGAGAGAGACGAACCTGATACTCTGTTGATGACCCTGGGGGGTGCCGGGTACGTTGATCGATTTGTCGGTTTGCGCGACGCGGTTGATTTTTTTATATTTTGCAACGGTATGTTGAATTGGTTGCCACTTATCCTTTTTTTTTTTTTTTTTTTTTTTTGTTTTGTTTCAATTCAATTCTTGATTTTATATATTTTTTGTTGTAGTTCACCTTTTGATTTTATATATTTTTTGTTGTAGTTCACTTTGATTTTTATATTTTTTGTTGTAATTCACTTTGATTTTTATATTTTTATTTAATTATTGATCGGGCGGATGATGTTGCGCGCACGAGTTTCATCGACGAGATTATTTTTGCGAGTGGTTTGGATCGCGTGTTACATCGGCGAGGTCTGTGTCACGAGTCTTAAAGGTATCGCGCGAAAAAAGCATCCTCGCTCGAGCTCGGACTTCGAGAAGAGAAGAAAAACGAAAAGAGGATAGTTAATTCGCCACGTCATGAAGGCGCGGCTACAATGCTGCGGCGAAGAACGAACACAGATAAAAATTGTAGTTGTTGGCGGCAAAAAACTATTAGGTATACCACATTACCCGCCCTTCCTCTATTGCAATTTAACGGAAAAATGTGATATCGGAAAGAAACAAAACGAATAAGGCTTTCAAAGCGATATTTCAAAGGCCAATTGATTTGATTTAAAAATTCTAAGCTAAAATCAAAATGAGTTAACTGGGAGCTTTAAAAAAAAAATTATAAAATTGAATTCATAAATCATATTTGACAGCTGAATGATGAATTCAAAGTTTTCATTCATAATTCGATTGTCGTAGAAATGAATTCAATCAAAATTTGAAATTTTTAGCTGGGAATGAAAGTGACTTAAGTCTCAAATGAATGAATTCTTTTACAGCTCTGATAATTGGCTACAAAAAAAAAAGAACACTGAGCTGACAAACTGTTGTGGACTAGCAATCAGGCTTTGGCAGAATTGGCAATTTATCTTTCTTTCGTTTGGTATCGTTTTTGGCGGGCTGTCGAGGTTGCCATTAACGTCTTCAATTTCGCTTCTTTGCTCAATATCAAAAAATTTTTTATAGAATTCATATAGAAGAATTATATTTCCTCATAAAAGAATAACAACACCTCTTATATATTTTACAGATTGATGGACGTCAGAAATCACGGCCATTTTGGATGAGGATACGCTCTGGATCAACTGCAGGACAAAATATACATAAATCTACTCATCATAACACTCACGATGCAGTAAGCCATTGGGGTGTGAGTGAGGTTGCAACATGGCTGGAAACAATGCAAATGTCAGATTATGTCGACAACTTTATAAAAAACGACATTCGCGGGAAGGAGCTACTAACGTTGGGACGACGAGATCTTAAGGACCTAGGAGTGATCAAAGTAGGCCATGTCAAAAGAATATTACAAGCTATAAAGGAATTGTCGGAGACATGAACTCAACAAAACTAGAGATCCCAGCAAACATTGAGGTTTGAGAATGATTCGAGAATGATTTGGCATCAAATGTTTTTATCTAATGTCAAACGTTTGATTTCAAACTGTATTTTTTATTTTAGGAAAGAATGCATTCCCAAATAAAATCGAATTCATTTGTTAATATCAAACATTACTTGCCGATTTGAAAATGAATTGAGAATCACATTTGAATTCAAATTTAAGAATAATCACTTGTGTTTGCTGGGATTAGTCTGACAATCGTTTTAAATTTTTATGCATATTATAATCGGATATTATATAAAATAAAACCTGTTCTACATTTCTTAATATTCACAAAAAAAAAAACACAAAATTCAATAATAAGAACGTAAAATTTTCGATTATGCGGAGTTAAATAAATAACACAAGTCGACAAAATGAAACTTTAATTTTGTTTCTGGTTTCTAATGGTTGTTTTCTGGCTCACTAAATCAGATAATATCTGAAAATGCAATTGTTTTTTTTTTGCAGTTCGTTTTTGTGGTCAAGGGGAAGATTTTTGAAATTTTCGCGTCAATTTCTAGACTTTCTCAAAATCTCAGGAAGTATGTATGTGTTTTGCATTTTATTTATATTGCTTAAAAGAAGAAAAATGCACCTTTACAATGATGTATCACATGTTTCAATTTAAGTTTTACTTCAAGATCTATAGCCATTCAAATTTGAAAATGGTGAGTTTTTTTGAATTTTTTTTTTAGAAATTTTTTGAATTGATTTTGATATATTTATTCGGTAAAATTTTTGGAAATCATTTTTTTGCTTTGCAACAATAACTACTTATTCAAAGTTTTCAAAATGTTATGGTGTGCTGAAATTGGTGGAAAATTGTAGAAGTTATAAGGAGTTTTCCGACTCTACTCAAATTCAAACTGCTTTAGGGCCCATTTACACTTTTGACGTTTGACATCAAAAAAATTTGACTTCAAAACTTAAAACGTCTTTTCGATTCAAAAAAATATTTTGATGTCAAAAATTCTTGTACACTTGTGTACACAATTTGAAGATTGTTTTGACTGTTGTGAGCCTGCAAACATACAGCATTTTCGAGGGCTTACTGTATGCATTAAGCTCAGCAACGAATACGGGTCAACGCAAAACGCACCCGTAAGCAGACATTGGAAAGAACTAGGTCAAGACGACACGCGCGGAAATGCAAAAGTACAGCAAAAGACGGAAGAAGCGAGAATACAGAGTGCAATTGGAATGCACAATAAGATCGCTGAGGCGGCAAAATAAGAGACTGCAGCAGAGTTCGCAACGGCGAACGTAGTTTGTAAGTTATAAGTAGGTGTGAAATTTGTAGAATAAGGCAGTAATCACCGTTAGTCGCAGTAAACTTGAAATTAAAATTAGAACTGAGAACCACGGAGAAGTGTGGCGTTTACTGTACCTAACAAATGAAGACTGTAATACTTAAATAAATACAAAATAAATAAATTAAAAAATGGTGAAAGTGGAATTCTTAGGAGGATTTTTAACGGTAGGAGAAAAACGTTACATTGGCGTAGCCGGTAGGATCGAGAAGTGCGGTTCTAGAGAAGAAAAAAAAGAACTAAGGATCTCCTATAAAAAAGGCTCTGAACTCTGGGACTGTGTGTGGATTAAAAAAAATTTTTTTTGGCGACTTCAAAGATTTTTGTGCAATCTCCTGAAGACGTGGAGAAATATCAATTACCACATTCTCATGAAGTAAATATAATATTGTGACGACCACAAAATCGTCACAAACTATGCACAAACAACAATGAGCAGAAAACAAGGTCCACAAATGACAACAATAATCACAAGAAGAACGAAAACGGGCATGCGCAACAACAACTCATAGAAATAGATGCAGCAGAATGGCACAACGCAGAACAGCAGCACGCAGAACACATGCAGACGACGCATGACCAGAGTCCAAAGGTCAGCACGCAAGTAACGTATGATTTGGGTCCAAAGGTCGACACGCGAGGAAAACGTGACCCAAAGTCCAAAGGTCAGCCCAGAAGAATAGTATAAAAGCAGACGACGGCGCAAGAGAAAGCAGTCAGTGTGAATACAGCTCAAGAGAAAGTTCTTCGATCGTAGTACCGAGACTCTGCCTCACAAACGATCCAAGGAAATTGGATAAATCTGAAGGACGATAGTCTGATTTTAGTTTCTGGTAAGGAGACCTATGCCTCACAAGGAAACTGGAATCCTGTTGTCAGTCACTCAGTGCGTCCCTCTCAAGAACATCTTCACAGGATACACCGTAAAACCTCGACCTCTAGGACCACAGTAAAACCTCGCACCGGGAAATCACAGTAAAACCCCTGCTACTGGGACAACAGTACAACCTCGCACCGGGAAAAACACAGTAAACCCTCAACCTCCGGGACAACAGTAAAACCTCGCATCGGGAAACCACAGTGAACCCGCAACCTCTGGGACAACAGTAAAACCTCGAAGCGGAGGCCTCAGCAGAACGAGCCGAACGAGACTACAGTGAAGCTTCGCTACTTGAGACTACAGAGAAAATCCCGTGACGCACACACGATAGAGGCAACAGGAGAGCCTCGGTCAATCGAGAGACACCAGGATAACTCCACAAATCAGAAAATTATATCGAATTACATTGAATTATATTGAATTACATTGAATTATATTGAATTACAAAGAATTATATTAAATCGCATTAAATTAAAACCCTTGAATTATTCCTTTAGAAAACTACGTTAGAAATATAAATTTCTTGTACGACCCTGGATTAGGCTGAGCCCACCCAGGCAGAAATAGGTCGTTACAAGTGGCGCTCGAGCAAATTTTACAAGAAAACACACACAAAATGGTAAAAACTACATGGATATACTCTCTTCCGAAAGAGTACCTGCTAACCTACTGCGAAACCGTAAATATTGATACCCAAGACACTGTCGACGAACTACGAAAACGACTGGCTACGTTTGCAAATGAACATGCGTCGGATGAGGAATACGCTCGAACATTACACGAATGGGAAGTAAAACACGCAAGAGCACCCTCACCTTTGTTACCAACACCTAACACAGATTCAAATCAAAACTACCCAACGGGAGCTACTCCAAAATACGGTCAAACAGAAACATTGCGCACTAATACCACATCGCCACCGTCGATAACGGCATTCCCCATGCCAGTATACACCGACATCATCGACAAGGTCCGCAAATGGAGACTAAAATACGATGGCAAACAGGACGCTCTGAGCTTCATCGAAAGAGTGGAAGAATTGGCAGAGGTTTATGACCTACCAAAGAATATGCTGCCCAGAACAATGCCAGAACTTCTAAAAGACATGGCTCTATCCTGGTACAGGAACAATAATGCGGCATGGCGTATTTGGAGCAACTTCAAGCGAGACTTCTTAGAGTTCTTCCTGCCGCCAAGATATTTTGAACATTTGGAGGACACCATCCGGAAAAGAGAACAACAAAAGGAAGAGCCGTTCAAACAATATTTACTGGCGATGCAGGAATTGATGCGACACACCGAATACACAGAGAAAATGAAATTGGTTCGCATTTACGAGAACAGCACCCACGAATTCCAGGGATATGCCAGGAGACGAGACTTCGCAACATTGAGAGGACTCATCGACTTAGCAGACGATTTCGAAAGATTAAAAATCAAAAAACAAGACAGGGCGAAACAAAAGAAACAAACGCAAAATCGAACAGAGGAGCGAAGTCGGCAGGTTACCGAACAAAAACCAGCAGAAACATCACAAAGCACTCAGGATAAAATCGATGTGTACAACGCATGCCGCCGATGCGGTCAACCAGGCCACCGCCAATTTGGCTGCAAAAACCCCCAAATTTTATTTTGTTGGATTTGCGGAAAAAGAGAAATAAGAACAATTGAATGCTGCACGAAATCGGGAAACGAACAAGGGGACCGCAAATAACGAGGCACAGCGGCAAACCTCTAAAGGAGACCTCGAATTTAAAATTCAAAAATAATACCATCGTTGCCAATGTTACACTCGGAGGAAAACCCATAGTAGCAACAATCGACACCGGGGCCACAAGGAACTACATTAGTAGGGCTATGGCAAAACAAATTCGGGACTCGATCAGTCGTTTTCGTAGTTCGTCGACAGTGTCTTGGGTATCAATATTTACGGTTTCTCAGTAGGTTAGCAGGTACTCTTTCCGAAGAGAGTATATCCATGTAGTTTTTACCATTTTGTGTGTGTTTTCTTGTAAAATTTGCTCGAGCGCCACTTGTAACGACCTATTTCTGCCTGGGTGGGCTCAGCCTAATCCAGGGTCGTACAAGAAATTTATATTTCTAACGTAGTTTTCTAAAGGAATAATTCAAGGGTTTTAATTTAATGCGATTTAATATAATTCTTTGTAATTCAATATAATTCAATGTAATTCAATATAATTCAATGTAGTTCGATATAATTCTCTGATTTGTGGAGTTATCCTGGTGTCTCTCGATTGACCGAGGCTCTCCTGTTGCCTCTATCGTGTGTGCGTCACGGGATTTTCTCTGTAGTCTCAAGTAGCGAAGCTTCACTGTTGTCTCGTACGGCTTGTTCTGCTGAGGGCTCCGCTACGAGGTTTTACTGTTGTTCCAGAGGTTGCGGGTTCACTGTGGTTTCCCGATGCGAGGTTTTACTGTTGTCCCGGAGGTTGAGGGTTTACTGTGTTTTTCCCGGTGCGAGGTTGTACTGTTGTCCCAGTAGCAGGGGTTTTACTGTGATTTTCCGGTGCGAGGTTTTACTGTGGTCCTAGAGGTCGAGGTTTTACGGTGTATCCTGTGAAGATGTTCTTGAGAGGGACGCACTGAGTGGCTGACAACAGGATTCCAGTTTCCTTGTGAGGCATAGGTCTCGCTACCAGAAACTAAAATCAGGATATCGTCCTTCAGATTTATCCAATTTCCTTGGATTTATGGAACAAAATTTCTCATAAAAAGTGATCACAAACCATTGACATATTTATTTGCACTAAAAAACCCTTCATCAAAACTAACAAGAATGCGTCTAGATCTTGAAGAGTTCGACTTTGACATTGAATACATAAAAGGCAAAGACTGCGGAGCAGACGCCTTATCGCGAATTGATTTCGGGCAAATCAAAAAAATAAACAACGACACGGCACATATTCAACAAATAGTAGCAAGATCAAAGTCAAAACAAAACCAACCAAAAGCACAAACAGAAACATTGAACAATCAAAACGACATATTTTTACATATGTACGAAACACTACAGCATGCACAAATAAATAAATTGCCTTGTATGAGATATAATAAAAGCGCGCAAACTTTGAATAACATATATTAAGAGGAAAAACGAAACTTCTAGAAGTACCAAAAAAAGATATAATTGTTCAAGGGAAAATTTCTTTAGAGAAATTATTTTCTAGGCTTGAAAAATTAGTCGACAATTTAAGCTTTAATAAAATACGGTTACCGTTAAACGATGAATTATTTGATTATATAAGTGTACACACATTTAAAGAGAAAGGCAACACACAGTTGAAAAATGTCACAATTTTACTCGCACCACCCCGCGAAACAATCATCGATGATAACAAAAAATTAGAACTTGTCTCTACCCTCCATAATGATCCAATCCTAGGCGGACATTGCGGAATTAACAGACTTTTACGAAAAATTAAACAAAACTATACATGGAAAAATCTAATTAATGACGTTAGAAAGTTTGTAAAAAAAAATGCGAACAATGCAAATTAAACAAACCCGGAAAGAGTTTTAGAGAACCGTTCTTCAAATCCAAGACCCCAGAAAAACCTTTTGAAAAAATTCAAGTAGACACAATTGGCCCCTTGCCAATATCAATCCATGGAAACGAATACGGAATAACAATAATGTGTTATGCTACGGTTCCACTTATGCTCATTATCGGATTTCCTCATTAGCGCGCTAATGAAGCCATTAACTCGTCATTACCCATACAAAACGCTACTCGGTAATGAGGCGGTAATGAATTATTAAAATTTAATGAGAGTTAATGAACATGGTTGCATTCAGTTTTTTTGCATTTATCGAGCATATCGCCATCTCTAGCAAAAAAAAAATGCAACTCTGATTTTGACAAACAGCTGTTGAAGATAATGGAAGCTGAGAAAATAAGTAAGTTTAAAAATTTTGAAATTGAAATAAATAAATGTTTTTTCCCAATTCAAGGTGAGAAAGCAACAGCAAAAAGGAAGCGCCGCATAATTTGGACGCAGGCGCAGGAGGAAGCGCTTATATGTTTGTGGGAAGAAAACATTGGAGATCTTCGCGGCAACAGGAAGAATACACACATCCACGAAGAGATGGCGGTAAAATTGAGCGCGGCCAACTGGGTGATTTCTGGGAGGGAGGTTGGCGTCAAATTGCACAACCTCACACTTAAATATCGGTAATTAGTGTTAATTAATATTTATTTTTTAATATAATAAATGTTCGTGCCTTTTTAGTGAAGAGAAAAATAAAATTGGCCCTTCAGGTGGGTGTACATCACAATGGCCCCACTATGCGAAAGTGCACCAAATTCTGGGGAGTTACAAGCAATTCAATATTGAGGCGGTAATGGAGGAGAGCACAGGTTTATTATGCTTAGGTATTTTATTCAAAATCAATATAAAAATTCACATATTTGTAGCAACTGAATTGGACTTTCGGCCGGGAACATCCAGCAGCTTTTACGCCTCGGACTCAACCGCAGAGCCAACAGTATCTTCAGATTTAGGGAGACCTGTAAAAAAGCAAAAAATGAACGAAATGTTGACGGAGATTCGAAGAGCTAACGACATTGCTTCAGAGGAATTAGAGGAATTGAATAAAACCGAAAAAGCAAAAGTTGAAATACTGCAACAAATTGCCAACGAAAATAAAAAATTCCATGAAGATCTTTTAAACTTATTAAAAAAATAAAAAAATAACTTACACAAATGTTTTGCAATCGCATTTCTAATTTCTTGAGCACTTCCGGTGGCATTTGTATCGATGCAGCTAGTTTCTGGCTGATGTCGACTACTTGTTTCGAAATCTTTCAGCCAGTGGTCATTTATGCTGCTATTGTTGCAATTTTAAAAATTGTGAAGAACACAGCATGCCTTTATTATAGCATTCACATTTGAAGGATGGTTATCCAAACCTTTCCCAATCCTTCTGAACCTTGCCTTAACGTGCCCAAAAGCATTTTCAACCACTCTTCTTGCTTTTGACAAATTGTAGTTGAATGTTTTTTCTATTTCGGTAGCAGCTGTCGAAAATGGATATGGCTTCATGACTACATCCGAAAGTCGAAAAGCCGAATCTCCCACAACCACAACTGGAACTAATTGCCCGCCAATATGCTTCGCATTTTGTTTAAGGAGTTCTGTGGACTCCAACACACGTTTCAGGGTTGACTTCTCAAAAATTTGAGAGTCATGGCAACGACCAGGGCAGCCGACATTTATATACAGGAACCTATACCTGTAATATTAACATTTTCAGAGATATATAATGCAAACGTTTAACAAATCTACCTGTAGTCAACCAACGCAAACAATATGGTGGAGTACCATCCCTTGTAATTGAAGTAATCCACTGCGTCTTCAGAAGATGGCTTTATTTCAATATGACACCCATCTAAAATCGTATGTCGTTATAGATTTCAATAAGTTAAAATAAACAATTTTTTACCTATCGCTCCGAAGCACTGCGGAAACCCAATAGCATTGAACCCTTGTGTGCATTCCTCGACTTTCTCCTGAGTTAAAAACTCAGGTGGCAGAAATCCAAACCGCATAGAATTCCAAACTTCATGGCAAAACTCGATAAGAATTTTGCCCACCATGCTTTTGGATACTCCAAATAGCCTCCCAATAGTTCTGTATTCCGACGAAGAACCGAGCGCGTACAAGGAAATTGCAATCCTTTTCGCTAAGGGAATGCATGGACCAAAGAATGTGTTCTGCTTTTCCAGATTTCCGAGACTTTTTACCAACATGTCGAAACATTTTCGGTCCATTCTGAAACTTTCTTTGAAAAAAGCATCGTCATTTCGAGGAATGTCCTTCTCCCAAAAACAGCCGAATCGTTCCTAGTAACAACACTATAAATTAGTCAAAATATTACTATTACTTTCTTTTTACTTACAAAGGACCAAACACTGCGTTTTCTTTTTAGATAGCCATTCGAGCGTACGTACCAAACTCGAATGCGATTGCGCCGCGCAGCTCTCTTAAATTTTCGTACATTTTGATGGGAACTATCATCCACAGTTTTTGTTATATTTAGCAACACACTCTCCTCGTGAGCTATTAAAATAGCAGACAAATTCCTTAGATCCATTTCTTTGTTTTTATGCGAAAATAATTGCTTCCGAAATGTCAAATAAATAAATGAGAGACAATGAAATCAGCTGTTTAGATAATGAAAACACGCTCTAATGAGAGTGGAACCACTTCTCATTATCTGCTTTATTACCGTAATGAGGGTTCGGTAATGCATAAGTGGAACCGTAGCATGAATTAACAAAGTACTTAATAGCCATACCAGTACCGGACAAATCTGCCAAAACAGTAGCCAAAGCAATAATCGAACATTGCATTTTAATTTACGGACCAGTTAAAAATATACTTACAGATCTAGGTACTGAATATAAAAATCAAATTCTCTCTGAGCTTTGCAAATTACTAAATATAACACATTTAACATCAACTCCATATCATCATCAAACACTCGGGATGGTAGAACGTAGCCATAGAACGTTGAATGAATATATTTGTTCATACTTATCACCCGAAAAAAACGTACTTTGCTTACTGATATAACACTACACCGTCTTTGGTCCATGGCTATACGCCGTTTGAACTAGTTTACGGAAAAACACCTAAACCATTTAATTTTACATCTGGCACAACAGACCCAGTTTATAATTTGGACGACTACGTCAAAGAACTTAAATTCAGGTTACAAGAAGCTCAAAAACGAGCACTTGCATTGATCGAAAAATCAAAAGAAATATCAAAAACAAATTACGACAAAAAAGCAATACCTCAAACAATTCACATTAAAGACAGGGTCTACCTGCGTGACGAATCAAGTCACAAATTGGAAAATCTTTTTAAAGGCCCCTATGAAGTTATTGAAGTTGACAACAGAGGAAATTGTAAAATAAAGATTGGTAATAAATTTACCACTGTACATAAAAATAGATTAAAATTAGAATAAAAATCCATTTCTTTATTAAAATTGGATGCGCATCAAATTATAATATTAGTTCTAAATAAAAATTATTTCATAATAAGCTTCAATCAAAATATTTCTACACGTACAAATAAAATAAATAATTATAGTTATATGCTAAAATATTACGAGAATTATGAAAAATCTCTATTGTAAAGATTTTTCACAAAAGAGGGAAGGTGTTGCATGATTATAATATATGGGCCCTCAACGCCCCATTATCACCACACATACCGGCCCTGTGCGGTCGATCACAAGATCGGCCTTGTGCCATTCTAACTGAGCATAAGCTGCGTAAGCAAAAGCGCAACAAACTTGTGTTGCTGATAACAAAATACACGTCAACCAAACGTAGAGATGGTATTCTTGCAAATTTGGCAATAACCCTTCGCATAAACAATTATGCGATCGAAGCTCGATCGTTGGTCAATATTTTGCGTAAGCAATTATGCGATCAAAACTATCCGCAAATCAATAGGTTATCATGCATAAACAACTTTTGGCAATGCAAAACACTTTCCCTTCTTTTGGATTAGTATATAAGAGCTTAGAATGTTTAAGGCCGAGGAGAACAATTTCAATCATCAATTGTTGAGGACGTCCGAATTTGGCAAAAAGCTGAATACGGTCCTCAACTAAATAAAGTATCAATAATTGAATCCTACTCTTGTCTCTTTAATTATTTGAAATATTACAGTGGCAACACTGTAAACCTTTTAAGTACTGTAGACTTAATGACGAGAGCATTTTTCTCTCAGATTCTGTAACATTTCAATGTTAATTCCTTGTTACAGCACGAATTCTCCCTCTATTAAATCGATCGGTCTGTTAACGGATCCGCGTGTCTAGCTAGCTCACATTGACTCTTGCGTATGGATTCAAACTTTTTTGAAAAATAAAAAATTTTTAATATTATCGAAAAACAATAGCACATACGCTAAAATATTCCTTCCTCCTTGATAGTGAATACGAGATATAAAAAACTCCTTCAAAAGTCATACGTTTAAGCAGGGAGCAGTTTTTAATTAATTCCTGAAAAAAATTTTTTTTGTGATATGAGATTGTTTGTATGACCGATTCAATTTCAGATTTTCTTCAAAAGATCTTCAAAAACGACCCCGACGCCACTTTCAAGTTTGAAAGTAAGAAAGAGATGCACAAAGCGTATCGCACAAAATTGCCTGTACAGGCAATTCGCGACAAAAATGTTCCCCGTACCTCGTCTCTCCGACAAACTCGCGAAAGTAATTTTTTTTCATTTTTATAAAAATAAACATTAAGCTGTTATTGGTATTGGGAATGTGTTTTTATAGTAGGCCATTTACTTAGTAGTTTTAATTTTGGTTTCAGGGCAACACTACAACTTACGCTTCGAAATACGAGCCAAATACGCGACCAATTTGACTTGAAACTTTTCGAAGCTGGCGTGTACAATTTTTCATAAAAAATTTGGCAGGTCATATTCGAGGCTCGTGAATTTTCGAGGTTTTCGAGGCAAATACACTTTTAAGGGAATATCCTTAGTATTCGAAAGAAAAACTGGGAAATTAGCTTTTCCATTTTTCTTGTGTTTTTAAATATGTATGAACGTTTATGTAAATTGTATGGATTTTTGGCTTCGAAAAGAAGGAAGAGCTAGAAAATAATATTTTTATATGCTTCTATTTGTTATATAATATTTTTAAAGTTTTGAATTCTAATGAAAAGTTGGTTTTTTCAGAAATTTAACAGCTCTAAGGACGAATCGATTATTTTTTTCCGGAAGCATACTGCATTGAGTATTGAACGTTTTTGTGTCATAATGGACAGTCATGGCGCCCTCAAGTTTTTCAATGACATTTAAGTAAGACTGGAAACTTTATTCACTAAAAACTTAATGGATTATAAGAAATTTCCAATTCCATGTCACGCCAACAAAGTAACATATCACTAAAGTAATAGTAAAGTAAAGTAAAGATTTCAAACTGTGGTCAATTACTTTTGATCTTCAGCACCCCAGTTCACTTACATCAAAGAATATGTAATGATATAGAAGACGCATCTCATACAAACCAAAATGACCTATGGTGTGACTTAATATTAGATTCCTTCAATCTGTCTCTTTATTTAAATATGTGTGTGTGTGTTTTTAGTTGGCATGCATGGTCGGCTTCTTGCGACGCGTGCTCTCTCATTTTTGTCCCTCAGTCGATGTTTATTTACATACGTATGTACCGTAAATATACGGACTATTTGCTTTTCTTCACTTCGAGCGTTAGTAGGCTTGTGAGCGCGTGTGCACATAAGTATTCATTGCCAAAAATGTGGGTACAAGAACTTTTAGAGCCCAAATGCCGCATGTATGCTGTAGAGAAGCCGAATGCCTCCGTTGCCAGTGCTCCTAGCGTGTGGTTATAAATTTATTAAAAATTTTCGTTTTGAAAAATAAAATATTCTGTAGAGTGTCTTCATTGATAAATCAGAAAAAAAAATAATCAGGAATTTTCGGTAGAGTTCGGGTCTTCGAAATTTTGGTACTCGTACGAGCATAAGCATTATGGAAATAGTTTATATTTATAACAAATATAGATTTCACTTTAATCTTTTACCGCTTCATAAGGAATTTTTTAGCTTATCTTTATTGTAATCTTAAAAATTGTCCTATTGTAATTTGTTTCATATCAAACAGTATTCTCTTAAATTTGGAAAACTGTCACTGCCACCGCCACTACCTTATTGTGATTCAGCTTTTAGATTAAAAAATTTTTAATTTTGTTTGTGACTTAAGGGGATTGTTTCGATTTTGAAATTTAAAACTAGATTTCTAATATTTTATTACAATAAAAAAAATTTTTTTACATTTCTTTTAACAAATTGAAATAAAACGGTTAAATTGTTTTATTTTTTACAAGTATGTTATGTAACTGTTACAGACCCTATATATTATTCATATAATTTTCAATTTGTAAAATATGGAAAGGTGCATTGTTAATTTCAAAATTCAAAGCACATTAGAACATAATGGTAATAGTTGTTATCTGAATCTACCAGGCTTCGAATTTTTCGTATTTCGCGCAAAGCAAGTCACCCTACAGGACCTTACGATAGTGTCTTTGCATGTGTCACGTTGAAACAGGTAAACAACATAAGCGACCAACTGGAACAACGATTTTTCGATTTTCTAGTGGCTGAAAATTTGCACGTCCAAATACAAACGTTCTAAGTACATGGAGGCATACACAAACTCATATATGTGAATAAGTGCGGAATGCCAAGCGACGGAATATCAGTAAACCGCGCGACTGCCGAAAAACAAGAAGCCTGAAAATAAGAATGAAAACCGGTTCTCAATGCTTGAAAGCGAGAAGTCAAATTTTCGTTTTTGCCATACGGTACTATAGTGGACACTTACAACAACAACCGACATCCGTGGTGAACTAGTGATGCTATAATTTTTTGAGTATTCACTCAATTTTGGAACTAAACATACTTGCGTTTAAATTGTTTAATGTTTTCTTTTTAATGTAAGACTTTTTTTGTTTTTTATGATAGTTTATGCAATTTTCTACCCTTTTCATACAGAAGAGCTCCAGAAATATATAGTTTATGCATTCTTTTTATCATGATATGTTATAAGTACTTGGGCCACTAGTTGTGTATCGAGCAATTTTCGTTATGATAGCACTGAATATTTCATATCAGCTGTTCTGTGGTGGAATTCAAACTTTTTGAGAATCGGTCATATTCGACGCATGAGTACTCTGCTTTTGCGTTAATATGAGCAAAATTTTATCTAATTATTTTTAATTGTATAAAAATAACATACTTTGCTGTAAAATAAAATGAGTTCTTATGAAAATCCTTTGTTAACACTTATATACAGGGGTGGGCACGCGAGCACGAAACGAGCAAATGAGAGCGAAAATTCGTACACGCGTGTACAGATAAAGAGCGCACTCGCAACGAGCTCAGTTGTTGTTAAGAAGCGAATGAAGGAAGTCGTTTGTCGAATGATTTATGCGAATTGATTTTCGGAATATTTTTACGAAATATTATACCTCGAGTGCCATACACTGTGCAGAATAAAGCATACGAAATTTTCAATTTATCCATCTGTCTTTTTCAAGACAATGTTTTTTCGACTATTTTTCATTAATAGTATTAGTTTTATTAATAATAGTTTTAGGCGTATAACGCATTTTTAGGCTTAAAAACTGTTTTTTGGATTATATTTTTGCATGTTTTTCTCTTCTTTAGGATTAATCCAGCTTCGACTTTGATGAACTTATCAATTCCTTGAAATAAGGCTTTTTATTTTAAAATTTCCATTTTGCTTTTTTAATTTTAACATAATTTAGTTTTATTTTAAATTTTTCACTGATACTGAAAAAAGAACCACTATAATTCTTTCAGTGCAAAGCAGAGAGCTATTTTCGTTAAAATAATGGTTTGTGAGTTTAGTTTGGCACATGTAGGACTGTAGGTCTAACTGTCGACGTCGAAAAGCCTCTGCCGCGATGGGGAAATACACCATTAGGCAGGTATAGGAAATTCAACAAATGGGGAAATTCACTAAAAAGCTACTGTTAGGTGTCGACTATGGCTAAGTAGGTTGAGAACCCCTGGCGGCGGTGGACACAGACCACACGCTGGGAGCGCCTGAAAGTAATTCCATTACATTCCAGCAATCTGGCTGTAACTAGATTCTTCTAACATTTTTACCAAAGCGTGGGAATTAAAAAAAATATATTATTTCCACTTCCAACGAGTTTTTGCCGAATTTGCACTCCCATAAATTTAAAGCTGGAATGCACTTATGCACATATAAAATTTCATTAAATATCAAAATGTAACACACAAAAACAAATTGTCTAAAAAGATTGCAAACGTTATCTGCAAGACTTTATAAGGTTTTGATTTCAAACAACCGTAAAACTCGGACGCATGTAACGGCGAGGATGAATTCTGCCGACGTTGCATTCCCACGATCAGCACATAGGCTGATCGTTTTTCCAAGTCACGTTGGCCCACTTTATGTGCGCCGTCGCGGCCAGCAAGCCGTCGACGGCTCAGTCGCGTTAGGAAATTGTAAAAGAAAATTCCAAACGCGAGGAGTCGATTGGGAGTTTTGAAGCCGTGAGGACGGTCGGTTCGTTTTTTTTAAAAGAATATAAAGTAAAAATTAAAAGAATTTATATTTGAAAAAATTAAAAATTAAAAGAATTTAATATTTGAAAAAATTAAAAATTAAAAGAAAAAAAAAAGAAAGTATAAAAGAAGTTATAAACGTTAGAAACGAAAACGGAAAAGTTAAAGTGAGTCGGAAGAATCGTAAAATAAAAAATTAAAAGAATTTATATTTGAAAAAATTAAAAGAATTTATATTTGAAAAAATTAAAAATTAAAAGAAAAAAAGAAGAAAGTATAAAACAGTTATAAACGTTAGAAACGTAAAAAAAAAGTTAAAGTGAGTCAGAAGAATCGTAAAATAAAAATTAAAGAATTTATATTTGAAAAAGTTAAACAAATTAAAAGAAAAGAAAAAAAAGAAAGTATAAAAGAAGTTATAAACGTTAGAAACGTAAAAGAAAATTTAAAGTGAGTTGGAAGAATCGTAAAATAAAAATTAAAGAGCTTATATTTGAAAAAACTAAAAAACTGTGAACGAAGCAGTCCTCATTAAAGGACTGACTTCGACAACGAAAAAATAATAATAATAGGGATTCAAAATTGTGAGCGAAGCAGTCCTCATTAAAGGACTGGCTTCGGTTAGGTGACGAAAACATAAATAGCACATAGCCCAATAATTGTGAAAAAAAAAGAAAATAAATAAAAAGAAAAGTAACATTAATCCTCGTGCGATTTCATTGAAAAGAAAAAAGAAAACAAGAAAAACTATAGGCAAAAAAAAATAATAACGTCACCCCTTCCTTTTCAACAGAAAAGAAAGAAGGAAGAATAACGTAACACTACCAACAAAAATCTTAAGCAGGAATAGGAAATTCAACAAATTCGAGAAATTCACCAGAAAGCTACCAACAACAATACGGGTAGACACAAAGTGGCACTATGAAGACACTTGCAAGAAAATTATCAAAGAAACACGGCGTCAGCTCGGTTTTTTATATTGCTTGAAAAGTTCATCATTGAAACTTTAATAAATATATTACGATATGTTTTTGCTTAATATGCGCGAATGTTTTCATTTTGTAATAAATTGACATACATTTTTGACTACGGCTACGAATTTGATTGTACATAGAATTTAGTATTTTTGCTGAAACAGTGTGATCAAAAAGTTATGTGCACAAGGTAGGACTAAAAGAACAATTTCTATTTCTCCTTAATATTGAAAATCCTTGATTAGTTTTATGTTTTTCAAGCTTTTCACGGCATTTTATGAGTTTGGTAGTTATTTTATATGTAATGTACTCGAAAATCGCCCAAAATTTAAAATAAAAGTGGCAATGCATTTCACCACAGCAGAGCTAAAGATTTCGCTGCCATAGCATGCTTCTCTTTTCCTCATGCTATATGCCTATGTTGAAGCAGCGTAGCTCTAACACATTGCAGGGATTAGGAAGAAGAAGAGTTAGACCTACAGTCCTATATGGTTTGGCATGAACGCTTCTGAAGGTAAGACCTATGTCGCTCGTCTTTGCAAAATTAAGAGCGAATTTGTATATTATGAAGTTGTTGCACCACTATATGGGCATTTCCATGATGTCGAACGCGACATTCGCACGCATTCTCAGTGGAAAAAGAAATATACGAAAATTTTTTTTTATTTGGACAAATGGCGGAAGTTATAGCTCTTGACTAGCACTGTAATTGGTGCTAAGGTTGATTTCTGGAAATTGTTCCTTTTCAAGATAATTACAAAAAACTAAGGCATTCGCACGCTACAAAAACAGAAGTCAGTTTTGAGGCGAACAGTTCAACCACTGATTTCAGCGAAACCTGAGGCAATATTTTAATGCGACTAATTTTGTAATATTGTACATTGATGAATCTTAGAACTGGTTTTTATTTGATTCAAAAATATTAAACAGTTTAGTTTTTTATTTTATTTTAATCACTGTCGCACGCTACATGTCGAATGCTACATTTTGTTGCATCATACGTTTTAATTTAATGTGTACTTTTCATTTAATTGGACATGGAGAAGATGATGATAAATGACTTTTAATGTTTTCAATATATTTATTTTCACAAAAAAAAATTATAAACTTAAAATATCTTCAACCTAGCTCCTTCATGACTGCCCTCTTAATATGCCAACCGATGCTTCAAACTGTATTTTTAACATTGGCTTGTCATTGAGGCATTACCACTCCCACATTTAACTACTCCACGAATAGACCTACTGTGGTGAATTAGAGGTCAGTTGTCTTACACAAAATACTCTACATTTTGATTAGTCATGTTCTGGGGTAACTCAGAGTACTCCTTTTTGGTAAGTTGATCGCACCCTTGCTACTAAATCGGTACAACTCAAAATTTCGCATTTCTGGAACAATCGTTCATTCTCTATTGAAACTTGCAAAAAATAATTATTTTTCTTAACTTAGTTTATTCTTAATCGACTATTGCATCAGTCCATATGAGCATAAATTTTATAGGTGTTGAGTTTCCTGCAGAAAAATGTGGTTGAAAATAAAAAATTTGAAATGGGTTTAGGAGCAAGGGTGCGAAATTTATAAATTTTACACTTACGATGTCGCACGCTACAAACTTCAAATATGTCTCAGGGCCAAAGCGTTGATTATTTTGCAACAAAATTTTTTTTATTTAATTGCAATACAAATTGCTGTTTGCTGCGAATATTTGAGGCGCGTTGCACAAACACCTTTGACTCACTGATAACAAATGTTATTTTTCAATGTCGCACGCTACAACGAAATAAACGATAAAGTAAAGAAAAAATTTACCGTAATTGGCGATTGCATCGTTCCCTTTGCATTTTTCTTACATTCCTCAAATATAAAACGATATTTAAAAGTGCAAATATCAAAGCATAGTGGATGTTATTACGAACATTAATCAAAACAAAACGGGAAGAGAAATATTCAAAACATAACTTTTGCACTTGTGCGACTTTGCATTTGAATATTTCTAAATGTGTTATGAATATATGTGGAATATGTTTAGATTAGTAAAATTTGATCGATTCTCTATAAATATATGTTAAAACAACATACTTTTATAGGCTTTGAATTTTTTGACTGCGGTTGACATTTCTGTGGAAATGCCCATATGTTCATGAGCTTGGGTTTGCTTATGTATTGCGACCAGCCCTGCTTATATCCCAGCAGCGAATGGAATGCATTCAACGTCGATGCTTCATTGATATCCAGGTAATAACCATCGATTCCACTTTCGGTTCTACCATGTGTTAAATCTGCATTACATTTAACATAGAATGACATTGGCGGTAAGCGATCTGGGCTCCCATCTGCATTATCTTTCATCAACGTAGCCATCAATGTTCTATTACCTTTAGAACAAATTACCTATGCAGGCTGCGCTGCATTACCTGAAGGAACATATTCGTGCAATCTCAAAGCATTATTTACATCAATGACATTTTAAGGAACTCGTGCATTACAAAAAGCCAATTTGTAATCTACGAAAACCCCTGCTCCATTACCTAGCACCTGTTGGAATCTAAGGAAGCGAAGCGCTCAGACGGGGTCGAGCGTTTAAACGTTCCTTTATTCCAATGCTGAGATATAGGAAACCAAGCGCTCAGACAGTGCCGAGCGTATAATAGTCTCTATATTTCCTTTTAAATAAAACATTGTACCTAAGGTTTAATCCTTTTATCTAACGTTTTGAATCCTTAGGTCTAAACAGAATTTTATATATCCTAACTTGAAACTGCCCTATGCTTCCGACGTCGTGGCCCGTGGGTGAGTACGCTCGCAGAAGAAGTCCCTTTCCAGTCGTCGAAGCTGCGTTTATATAGATCAATATTGCTGATCTTGCAATATTTAATATTCCCATGATCCGCGTACGTCGTCGATTCTTCCCGAACATATTGCATAATCTTAACCGCGACCTTCACCTGTAATTGTACCAACATTGCCATACTGTTGTTGTTGCCTTTACTTCCGTTAACTTAGTGGAGTTGTTGTTGTTATTGACACCGATCGGATTGCAATTGTGCATTCGCTGTACCAGTGCTAATGTTTGTCAATCGTGCATAAACTGTGACTGTGTTGTTTTTGTTGTTGCTAGATGTCGCCCTGCAAGTGCATGCACCGTGTTTGTGCTTAATGTTCTTGTAATTGCTTATGCTCGTGCTGGTGTTGTTTTTGTAGTAGCCAAACTGTCTCTGTCAGCGGTTTTTGCTGGCCGTTGCTTTTCAGTAGCGTTTAATCACCTCGACGAAGAAATTCATGAGTGCAGGTCACTGCCTTTTGTTTGCAGTTTAAGGTGACCACATGTGAGTTTGGGAGAGACTCACAACACACCCATGAAGAATCAATATTTTGAATTTTGATGTAACTCATGACTCACTAAATTACCTAATACCTACTACGTAATGAATTCTAAAAAGTCTGATGTTATTAGCTTTTTCATGGTTTTTAGTTATATACTTAAATAATAAATCAATAGAAATCAAAATTTTGCTTCTTTGTAAAATAAAATACATTAGTTTCACTATGGTAAACGTACAAAATGAACTTAAATACTTTGCAAATATGTTGTTGGTTTTTTTTTAAGTAAATAGTTGAATTAATTGAAAGAGTGGGAATGGAAAACTAAAAGAGAAAATTGTAATACGTAGATAAAACAAGTAAAGAAGTTTACATCGGCTAAGCCGATTGCACACATACCTTTTCCTCAGCCTAAAATATGTTAAAACATTACCATAACAAAAATTCCTGCCGTTTTTGTTGTTCTAGCTTGGATATCTATTTATACCTTATCTATACTTCGATTTAGCTTCTAAAACTCGAGATTATTATTAAGCACAAAATTAACGCGGATGGTGAGCATGGTCAAGTTTTAACCGTTAGAGGACATTTTGTCTAGCTGCGAAATCCTCAATTCAAAATAGTGAAAATCAATTTTTCGCAAATTTCGCGAATGGTGGTCTTGATCAAATTTTAACCCTTAGAGGACATTTTGTTTAGATGCGAAATACTCAATTCAAAATAGTGAAAATCAAATTTTTGCGAATTTCGCGAATGGTGGTCATGGTCAAATTTTAACCGTTAGAGGTAATTTTGTCTAGCAGCGAAATCCTCAATTCAAAATAGTGAAAATCAAATTTTCGCAAATTTCGCGAATGGTGGTCTTAATCAAATTTTAACCCTTAGAGGACATTTTGTTTAGATGCGAAATACTCAATTCAAACTTGTGAAAATAAAATTTTTGTGAATTTTTGTGATCAAATTTTAACCCTTAGAGGACATTTTGTTAAGCTGCGAAATACTCAATTCAAAATAGTGAAAATCAGGTTTTCGCGAATTTCGCGGATGGTGGTCTTGATCAAATTTTAACCCTTAGAGGACATTTTGTTTAACTGCGAAATACTCAATTCAAAATAGTGAAAATCAATTTTTGCGAATTTCGCGAATTTCGCGAAATGTGGTCATGGTCAAAATTTATCCATAATGGACGACTTTATTTGGCGGCAAAATACACAATCAGAAGAAGCAAAAAAATAATTTTTGTATTCAGATATGAGAATAAGAGAAAGAGTGTTTTTTTCTATTGTGTAGGATGATGACCATAGTTATAGCGATGTCGCAATTTTTTTCAGCGAAAGCTTAAGTCTACATAGTAGCTATACACTCACCAAATTTCAATAAGCTGGGATGTATAGTAAAAAAGTTATCCAGGAAAAACGTTAAAAATCGTGATTTTTGAAACTTCTGAACCACTTCCCACGACCCAAGAAGGGACTACGAAAAAAGTTTGTATGCAGTTTTTCGGACATTTACCTGGTTGAAGTCCATGCCAAATTTCAATATGATATCTTTCATGGCTTAGGAGTAAATTACGAAAAACTAAAGTGTGACCGACAGACAGACAGACAGACAGACAGACAGACAGACAGACATGGCTAGATCGATTCCTCTTGTCACCCTGATCAAGAATATATATATATGTCTATATCTACCGCGACTCCTTTGGTATGTTACATACACCGTGCCAAACTTAATATACCCTTTCCTTCGGAAAAGGTATAAAAACATTTAATTGTACATTTGCATCTCATCTTTTTTTTTTTGTTATGCAGACGCTTTTGAAATGCGCATTTTTGCACATTTTAAACCCTTTTCGTATCTGGAGCTTATAATCATCTTCCGAAGAGATTCCATCTTGAATAGCCCGGCGTAAAAGATCGTTAATATTTCTAAAATCTTTAAAAGCTGCTTTGCCTTTCGATCCGTCGAAATTGAAGCACAGGTTAATCTCCTTAGAAAATAGTTGCGAAAACGTTTTCGGTAAACCTGATATCGATGTGATTTTTCGTACAGCTGCAATCTTTAAAACAAAACAATATTATTTTTTATATACATTTACTTATATATTATATATGTAAATATAAACTTACGTAGGTTTGCAACGCGTTTCCTTGAAGTTCTGCCTCCAAATCGTGTAAGGTCCACCGATCTTATAGGAAATTCGTTCACGGCTTTGGAAATGTCGTTTTCCAAAGACACCATTTTTTTCAGAAGAGCGGAACTTTATGCTAATAGCTGAGCTGTTGTTGTATTTTGACCTTCAATAAATTCTGAAAAGAAATAATCACTAGCATAAATTTTCTAAGAGCCGAAAGGTCAGTTTGAGTAAACACACATAAAGAGAGACGTGACAAGATTGGCTATTCTCATCCAAAGATACACAGAAATCAGGGGTGTCATGTTTGTAAGTGTTTTGGGAATGCTATTTACCTTTTAAAGAATTAATTTTCGATTCGAAAATGTTTTCAACTATTTTATTAATGTCAGCAAGGCTTGGCACATCCGAAACTTTAAGAAATTATGGTATTTAAATTTAAACTTCGAATTAATTTGAATTCAAAACAACCAACCTTTATTGATAGGCTCCAGTTGCGTATTTCTTTTCTTTGCCGGTGGGCTGTTTTCATCATTAATTGATGAGAACTTTGCTTTTTTCAGCTGAGTCGCTTTCGAGTTTGCATGCATAGCTCAAAAAAATAATAATGAAAAAAAAACAACAACATTAGTAACTAGTGAAATTCAATTTATAGCTTAATTTTTTGCTTCTATTGTATGAATTTTCGCAGTCCTGGGGGCCCGCATTGTCATAAGCAGCATCTTGCCAAGCTTCGTTGTCACCTTGTGAAGTCACTCACCAATGTTTCTCTTCTCTGCGGACGCACACGGCTTAAAAAGCTCTGCGACTCTTTTTTTGTGGCTCTCTTAATGCTGCTTCTACTCAACCCTCTTTTAGTTATACTTACCTGATTAAATATAAATTTTAAAAGTTAAAACAAGTAAAAAAAAAGGTTTCCAGCACATTTAACTCCACGATTTTTAGTTTAAAACGCACACTTCAATTGCTTTTGACCGAATGACGCTAGAGTGACGAAAAACACACAAATTCTCCGTATTTTTTAAATGATTTACCGTTAAGCATAACACGACGCGTGCCATGAGCACGATTGCCACCTTCAATTTTTTTAAAGAGATTAATAGAGAGGAGGGAAGTTCATTATCGAAGTGATTGGTTCTTTTATGTAGAATGGCTGAGCATTGGTCCAGCAGATGGGCAACGGTTGGTGGCTCTATGGAGCATAACGGACATAGTGATTGTTGGGATCCTTCTAGTAGGTGTTTGTGCGTTAAACGTGTGTGTCCAATTCTGAGACGGGAGAACAGATTTAGGCTTTTGCTCGAAATGTCGATTGATTACATCGCTGGGGCACCCGTGGGGTTGATACGCGAGTAGTGGTGATTGAAGTTAAACCAATCGTTGCGAATATGGAGAGTTGAAGATTCTTTGATTTTATTAAATATGTCAAGTTTCGTGCATTGATCTGTGAAGATGAGTGGACGATCCAGCGATTGTCGCGCAAATGTGTCGGCGGCTTCGTTACCAGGAATACCGACATGCCCTGGAATCCAAATATCTTTGGACATACTTTGCTGTTTTTTGAAAATTTCTTGTTGCTCTTGACCAAGCAATTTTTCCCCAGCTAACATATCCTTTTTATTAATAATCCTCCTTATATTTATAAAATTTTTTTATTATTCAAAGAAATTTAAATTATATTAATTTTAAATTACTTACCACCACTCATTATAAATTTCTTCAATCGCCACAGGAGTTCCTTCTTATGTCCTCTGCAATCTTGCCCATGAGCAAATAGTTCTCTACGCAAAGTACTACTGTCGATACCCCCTATATTTGATCCCAGGAAGCACCTATAAATTTAGTAGTCTATTTTTTAATTACATATTTTCGCCGTTGCCTCAACTACTTTTTAATCGGCTGTAGTAACCCTCTAGTCAGTAGGTCGCCCCCGATATTTGTGACATGCCAAGGTGCCAGTCCTTGATGACTAGCCATTTCACCTACCACATGAACCTGAAAGAGTAGATAGGCCTCAGTTCACATTTTTCTATTCGCTGCGTATGATTGTTTTTGCTGTTGTCGGCTTTAACTTCGCATTCTGAACAATTGCTCGACAAGGGTGCGATAGCTCAGTGTTTCAAACTGTGACTCGACAGCCGCGAGGTTCGGGCTTCAATCCCTGCTGGCGGCAAGAATTTTTACTTAATTTTTTTTTTACTTTTTTTTTTAAATTAGTTTTTTTTCCCCCATAGTTCAGTTATTTTGGAAGACATTTTCCCCTAAATTTTTAAGGTTTTATTATTACTATTTTTTTTAATGGTTCATTTTCAAGTAAAAAATTTTTGGAGTGAAAAAATTCGTTAAATACGTTTCCTAAAAACTGAGCAGCGCTAAAACCAAGAACTTAAATTTGTTCGTTTAGCGTAATGGTAAAGGCTTTCGCCCAGCGATCTTGTTTTCAGCGGTTTGAGGCTCGGTGGACGCGAGAAATTTTAAGAGAAGTGTAAGATATTTAAATTAAAAAATCAATAAACAAAAAATAATAATAATAATATAATACCTAACTAATAAATTAAATAAATAAAAAGTCAAAACAAATCAAAAAATAAAATTTTTCTTTTTTCTCATTCGCTGGTGGTAGGCCATTTTCCCGCCCCATTTCGCTAGCGAAATGACTGGTTAAAGGTGGCGTATAAAAGGACGACCCGTCCCCGTCAATGACACAAACACAGTAAAGGCGATAGCGTTTTGGATAGCCACCAGGGACGGGCGAAATCGCTAGTTTTGTGGTGGCTCCACTGACTGCAGGGAATGGTCTCTCGCCTCATCTCTTTTCAAAGACGGCACTTCATCGACTAACTTGCTGTAGTACTGTCTTATTTTAGCATCTTTAAATGAATAATAATGTTTACACGAACATATATAAATATGAATAAATACTTCAATTAACCTGCCTCAACTTCATCAATTTCCTCATCATAATTATTCCCATAATTATAGGATGAGGACATCCTCTTCTGCATTATATTCCTCATTTTCATGTGCGTATTCGTGGGGTCACACCCGTCGACGTACTAAGTATCTAAATCCATTTTCGCTAAATCTATGACCTTGAAGAAATTGGACTAAAGAGCTTATGGATGTAACGGGTGGTAGATAACAAGGGAAAACAGCGATGCAGAGAGCATAACGAGTATCATCATTGCTCGCATATTCAAAGCTCGGCACGCAGTAGCACAATTGTCCTCTCTCTCATTTTGCATGTATTCCTTACGCTCTACTCCCAGTTTCGTGTACAAACAAACTGAGGCAATGAGAAAACTACGAATTCCTAGAAAGGATTAAAGCAAAAACCATATAGTAATATATATGGTAATTGGCAAAAAACGTTTGTGTTGAAATTAAGTAGGCCGCTTTTGCATGCATTCTTATGACAAAATCAAAAACGTTGCACGCCCCCTGAAAATTTCAGTTCCGGTCTAACAAATATTTTATAATCTTGTAAAATGAACTAAAATTTTTGTTAAAAATCAGATATATCCCAGCAGCGAAATGGTCATTGCATACCAACAACATCGATTCTGAATCGACTACAAGGTAATGCCACTGCATTACCATTTGGGTGAAATTCTCCTTAATGTAATCAATTCTTAAATATCAATATTCCATCAACTCTCATTCAATTTTATTTAACTCTGATTGACAGTCAATTGACGGAGAACCCATGTTAGGTATGCTGTACAAAAGAAACATACATATGTTCTAATAAATATATATTTATACGTATGTTTCTTCTGATGCTTAAATTGTTGGATTACTTTTAAGCTATATTTGCATTACTTTTTGGCAAATGTAATGCAAAGAGTAATATAAGAAATCGTTTGGTTTTCATTTATATGATTAATGTCTCGTGCCTACGGTTGCCAAGGGCGATAAAAATTTCTCTTTATTTTTTGATTTTCTTGCGCCAAGGCTTAAATTGCTTAATACCCAACAGCGGATGTTCAGCGAACCATTCGCATAGACGAATGGCAGAGCATAATCGTTGCTTTTGTGCTGCTTCCATGTGCCGTTAGCCAGAGCGAACGCTGTGGTGTAGTGACGTTGAGTGTTTTCTCTCATACGTTGCTCTTACTTACCATAGTAATGCGCCAAAAACCACTCACTGCCTGAGCGAATGGTAGCGAATGGTTTCGAATGGTTGTGAATGGTCAGTATAGGAAGCTGATTGTGTTGTTTTGTATACCTACGCGACGATCTTGCATTACGCTAATGAGAGAGCGAGCGTAAAGGGGAACGCGTATGGAAAAAACCGTTTTTTAAACGAACGAGCGTGCATAACATCTTCCATTCTGCTTCTGCGGACTTAATTATAACCATTCGCGTCGCAGGCAGAATCGCTAATGCTTTGATGATGTGCTGTAGTGTAGTGCACCGCTTTCAAGTGAATGGTATGTATGCAACATTCACGCTCTCACTGAACTGCTCTAGTTCGCCATTCGTTTTTGAGAGAGTGTTTCATCTCGGCAAATGAATGCATTCATGAACTTCTCTGATACCAAATGCAATGGAAAAAAGAAATTCCGTGCAAATACTTAAATTATCTTCGTCACTAACAATTGAAATGTAAATTGCAGTTTTAAGATTTAGCGGATCTATTATAGGTACACCACAAAATTTTTAGTTTTTTCATATAACATATTTTGGCTCTTTTTTGGTAAAATTGGCTCGTTTATTGAATTTTCATAGCTCTTTAAAAAAATTGAAGGTGGCAATCGTGCTCATGGCACGCGTCGTGTTATGCTTAACGGTAAATCATTTAAAAAATACGGAGAATTTGTGTGTTTTTCGTCACTCTAGCGTCATTCGGTCAAAAGCAATTGAAGTGTGCGTTTTAAACTAAAAATCGTGGAGTTAAATGTGCTGGAAACCTTTTTTTTTACTTGTTTTAACTTTTAAAATTTATATTTAATCAGGTAAGTATAACTAAAAGAGGGTTGAGTAGAAGCAGCATTAAGAGAGCCACAAAAAAAGAGTCGCAGAGCTTTTTAAGCCGTCTGCGTCCGCAGAGAAGAGAAACATTGGTGAGTGACTTCACAAGGTGACAACGAAGCTTGGCAAGATGCTGCTTATGACAATGCGGGCCCCCAGGACTGCGAAAATTCATACAATAGAAGCAAAAAATTAAGCTATAAATTGAATTTCACTAGTTACTAATGTTGTTGTTTTTTTTTCATTATTATTTTTTTGAGCTATGCATGCAAACTCGAAAGCGACTCAGCTGAAAAAAGCAAAGTTCTCATCAATTAATGATGAAAACAGCCCACCGGCAAAGAAAAGAAATACGCAACTGGAGCCTATCAATAAAGGTTGGTTGTTTTGAATTCAAATTAATTCGAAGTTTAAATTTAAATACCATAATTTCTTAAAGTTTCGGATGTGCCAAGCCTTGCTGACATTAATAAAATAGTTGAAAACATTTTCGAATCGAAAATTAATTCTTTAAAAGGTAAATAGCATTCCCAAAACACTTAAAAACATGACACCCCTGATTTCTGTGTATCTTTGGATGAGAATAGCCAATCTTGTCACGTCTCTCTTTATGTGTGTTTACTCAAACTGACCTTTCGGCTCTTAGAAAATTTATGCTAGTGATTATTTCTTTTCAGAATTTATTGAAGGTCAAAATACAACAACAGCTCAGCTATTAGCATAAAGTTCCGCTCTTCTGAAAAAAATGGTGTCTTTGGAAAACGACATTTCCAAAGCCGTGAACGAATTTCCTATAAGATCGGTGGACCTTACACGATTTGGAGGCAGAACTTCAAGGAAACGCGTTGCAAACCTACGTAAGTTTATATTTACATATATAATATATAAGTAAATGTATATAAAAAATAATATTGTTTTGTTTTAAAGATTGCAGCTGTACGAAAAATCACATCGATATCAGGTTTACCGAAAACGTTTTCGCAACTATTTTCTAAGGAGATTAACCTGTGCTTCAATTTCGACGGATCGAAAGGCAAAGCAGCTTTTAAAGATTTTAGAAATATTAACGATCTTTTACGCCAAGCTATTCAAGATGGAATCTCTTCGGAAGATGATTATAAGCTCCAGATACGAAAAGGGTTTAAAATGTGCAAAAATGCGCATTTCAAAAGCGTCTGCATAACAAAAAAAAAAAGATGAGATGCAAATGTACAATTAAATGTTTTTTTTATCTACGTATTACAATTTTCTCTTTTAGTTTTCCATTCCCACTCTTTCAATTAATTCAACTATTTACTTAAAAAAAAACCAACAACATATTTGCAAAGTATTTAAGTTCATTTTGTACGTTTACCATAGTGAAACTAATGTATTTTATTTTACAAAGAAGCAAAATTTTGATTTCTATTGATTTATTATTTAAGTATATAACTAAAAACCATGAAAAAGCTAATAACATCAGACTTTTTAGAATTCATTACGTAGTAGGTATTAGGTAATTTAGTGAGTCATGAGTTACATCAAAATTCAAAATATTGGTTCTTCATGGGTGTGTTGTGAGTCTCTCCCAAACTCACATGTGGTCACCTTAAACTGCAAACAAAAGGCAGTGACCTGCACTCATGAATTTCTTCGTCGAGGTGATTAAACGCTACTGAAAAGCAACGGCCAGCAAAAACCGCTGACAGAGACAGTTTGGCTACTACAAAAACAACACCAGCACGAGCATAAGCAATTACAAGAACATTAAGCACAAACACGGTGCATGCACTTGCAGGGCGACATCTAGCAACAACAAAAACAACACAGTCACAGTTTATGCACGATTGACAAACATTAGCACTGGTACAGCGAATGCACAATTGCAATCCGATCGGTGTCAATAACAACAACAACTCCACTAAGTTAACGGAAGTAAAGGCAACAACAACAGTATGGCAATGTTGGTACAATTACAGGTGAAGGTCGCGGTTAAGATTATGCAATATGTTCGGGAAGAATCGACGACGATCGCGGATCATGGGAATATTAAATATTGCAAGATCAGCAATATTGATCTATATAAACGCAGCTTCGACGACTGGAAAGGGACTTCTTCTGCGAGCGTACTCACCCACGGGCCACGACGTCGGAAGCATAGGGCAGTTTCAAGTTAGGATATATAAAATTCTGTTTAGACCTAAGGATTCAAAACGTTAGATAAAAGGATTAAACCTTAGGCACAATGTTTTATTTAAAAGGAAATATAGAGACTATTATACGCTCGGCACTGTCTGAGCGCTTGGTTTCCTATATCTCAGCATTGGAATAAAGGAACGTTTAAACGCTCGACCCCGTCTGAGCGCTTCGCTTCCTTAGATTCCAACAGGTGCTAGGTAATGGAGCAGGGGTTTTCGTAGATTACAAATTGGCTTTTTGTAATGCACGAGTTCCTTAAAATGTCATTGATGTAAATAATGCTTTGAGATTGCACGAATATGTTCCTTCAGGTAATGCAGCGCAGCCTGCATAGGTAATTTGTTCTAAAGGTAATAGAACATTGATGGCTACGTTGATGAAAGATAATGCAGATGGGAGCCCAGATCGCTTACCGCCAATGTCATTCTATGTTAAATGTAATGCAGATTTAACACATGGTAGAACCGAAAGTGGAATCGATGGTTATTACCTGGATATCAATGAAGCATCGACGTTGAATGCATTCCATTCGCTGCTGGGATATAAGCAGGGCTGGTCGCAATACATAAGCAAACCCAAGCTCATGAACATATGGGCATTTCCACAGAAATGTCAACCGCAGTCAAAAAATTCAAAGCCTATAAAAGTATGTTGTTTTAACATATATTTATAGAGAATCGATCAAATTTTACTAATCTAAACATATTCCACATATATTCATAACACATTTAGAAATATTCAAATGCAAAGTCGCACAAGTGCAAAAGTTATGTTTTGAATATTTCTCTTCCCGTTTTGTTTTGATTAATGTTCGTAATAACATCCACTATGCTTTGATATTTGCACTTTTAAATATCGTTTTATATTTGAGGAATGTAAGAAAAATGCAAAGGGAACGATGCAATCGCCAATTACGGTAAATTTTTTCTTTACTTTATCGTTTATTTCGTTGTAGCGTGCGACATTGAAAAATAACATTTGTTATCAGTGAGTCAAAGGTGTTTGTGCAACGCGCCTCAAATATTCGCAGCAAACAGCAATTTGTATTGCAATTAAATAAAAAAAATTTTGTTGCAAAATAATCAACGCTTTGGCCCTGAGACATATTTGAAGTTTGTAGCGTGCGACATCGTAAGTGTAAAATTTATAAATTTCGCACCCTTGCTCCTAAACCCATTTCAAATTTTTTATTTTCAACCACATTTTTCTGCAGGAAACTCAACACCTATAAAATTTATGCTCATATGGACTGATGCAATAGTCGATTAAGAATAATCTAAGTTAAGAAAAATAATTATTTTTTGCAAGTTTCAATAGAGAATGAACGATTGTTCCAGAAATGCGAAATTTTGAGTTGTACCGATTTAGTAGCAAGGGTGCGATCAACTTACCAAAAAGGAGTACTCTGAGTTACCCCAGAACATGACTAATCAAAATGTAGAGTATTTTGTGTAAGACAACTGACCTCTAATTCACCACAGTAGGTCTATTCGTGGAGTAGTTAAATGTGGGAGTGGTAATGCCTCAATGACAAGCCAATGTTAAAAATACAGTTTGAAGCATCGGTTGGCATATTAAGAGGGCAGTCATGAAGGAGCTAGGTTGAAGATATTTTAAGTTTATAATTTTTTTTTGTGAAAATAAATATATTGAAAACATAAAAAGTCATTTATCATCATCTTCTTCATGTCCAATGAAATGAAAAGTACACATTAAATTAAAACGTATGATGCAACAAAATGTAGCATTCGACATGTAGCGTGCGACAGTGATTAAAATAAAATAAAAAACTAAACTGTTTAATATTTTTGAATCAAATAAAAACCAGTTCTAAGATTCATCAATGTACAATATTACAAAATTAGTCGCATTAAAATATTGCCTCAGGTTTCGCTGAAATCAGTGGTTGAACTGTTCGCCTCAAAACTGACTTCTGTTTTTGTAGCGTGCGAATGCCTTAGTTTTTTGTAATTATCTTGAAAAGGAACAATTTCCAGAAATCAACCTTAGCACCAATTACAGTGCTAGTCAAGAGCTATAACTTCCGCCATTTGTCCAAATAAAAAAAAATTTTCGTATATTTCTTTTTCCACTGAGAATGCGTGCGAATGTCGCGTTCGACATCATGGAAATGCCCATATAGTGGTGCAACAACTTCATAATATACAAATTCGCTCTTAATTTTGCAAAGACGAGCGACATAGGTCTTACCTTCAGAAGCGTTCATGCCAAACCATATAGGACTGTAGGTCTAACTCTTCTTCTTCCTAATCCCTGCAATGTGTTAGAGCTACGCTGCTTCAACATAGGCATATAGCATGAGGAAAAGAGAAGCATGCTATGGCAGCGAAATCTTTAGCTCTGCTGTGGTGAAATGCATTGCCACTTTTATTTTAAATTTTGGGCGATTTTCGAGTACATTACATATAAAATAACTACCAAACTCATAAAATGCCGTGAAAAGCTTGAAAAACATAAAACTAATCAAGGATTTTCAATATTAAGGAGAAATAGAAATTGTTCTTTTAGTCCTACTTTGTGCACATAACTTTTTGATCACACTGTTTCAGCAAAAATACTAAATTCTATGTACAATCAAATTCGTAGCCGTAGTCAAAAATGTATGTCAATTTATTACAAAATGAAAACATTCGCGCATATTAAGCAAAAACATATCGTAATATATTTATTAAAGTTTCAATGATGAACTTTTCAAGCAATATAAAAAACCGAGCTGACGCCGTGTTTCTTTGATAATTTTCTTGCAAGTGTCTTCATAGTGCCACTTTGTGTCTACCCGTATTGTTGTTGGTAGCTTTCTGGTGAATTTCTCGAATTTGTTGAATTTCCTATTCCTGCTTAAGATTTTTGTTGGTAGTGTTACGTTATTCTTCCTTCTTTCTTTTCTGTTGAAAAGGAAGGGGTGACGTTATTATTTTTTTTTGCCTATAGTTTTTCTTGTTTTCTTTTTTCTTTTCAATGAAATCGCACGAGGATTAATGTTACTTTTCTTTTTATTTATTTTCTTTTTTTTTCACAATTATTGGGCTATGTGCTATTTATGTTTTCGTCACCTAACCGAAGCCAGTCCTTTAATGAGGACTGCTTCGCTCACAATTTTGAATCCCTATTATTATTATTTTTTCGTTGTCGAAGTCAGTCCTTTAATGAGGACTGCTTCGTTCACAGTTTTTTAGTTTTTTCAAATATAAGTTCTTTAATTTTTATTTTTACGATTCTTCCAACTCACTTTAAATTTTCTTTTACGTTTCTAACGTTTATAACTTCTTTTATACTTTCTTTTTTTTCTTTTCTTTTAATTTGTTTAACTTTTTCAAATATAAATTCTTTAATTTTTATTTTACGATTCTTCTGACTCACTTTAAACTTTTTTTTTACGTTTCTAACGTTTATAACTGTTTTATACTTTCTTCTTTTTTTCTTTTAATTTTAATTTTTTCAAATATAAATTCTTTTAATTTTTTCAAATATAAATTCTTTTAATTTTTTATTTTACGATTCTTCCGACTCACTTTAACTTTTCCGTTTTCGTTTCTAACGTTTATAACTTCTTTTATACTTTCTTTTTTTTTTCTTTTAATTTTTAATTTTTTCAAATATTAAATTCTTTTAATTTTTAATTTTTTCAAATATAAATTCTTTTAATTTTTACTTTATATTCTTTTAAAAAAAACGAACCGACCGTCCTCACGGCTTCAAAACTCCCAATCGACTCCTCGCGTTTGGAATTTTCTTTTACAATTTCCTAACGCGACTGAGCCGTCGACGGCTTGCTGGCCGCGACGGCGCACATAAAGTGGGCCAACGTGACTTGGAAAAAACGATCAGCCTATGTGCTGATCGTGGGAATGCAACGTCGGCAGAATTCATCCTCGCCGTTACATGCGTCCGAGTTTTACGGTTGTTTGAAATCAAAACCTTATAAAGTCTTGCAGATAACGTTTGCAATCTTTTTAGACAATTTGTTTTTGTGTGTTACATTTTGATATTTAATGAAAATTTTATATGTGCATAAGTGCATTCCAGCTTTAAATTTATGGGAGTGCAAATTCGGCAAAAACTCGTTGGAAGTGGAAATAATATATTTTTTTTAATTCCCACGCTTTGGTAAAAATGTTAGAAGAATCTAGTTACAGCCAGATTGCTGGAATGTAATGGAATTACTTTCAGGCGCTCCCAGCGTGTGGTCTGTGTCCACCGCCGCCAGGGGTTCTCAACCTACTTAGCCATAGTCGACACCTAACAGTAGCTTTTTAGTGAATTTCCCCATTTGTTGAATTTCCTATACCTGCCTAATGGTGTATTTCCCCATCGCGGCAGAGGCTTTTCGACGTCGACAGTTAGACCTACAGTCCTACATGTGCCAAACTAAACTCACAAACCATTATTTTAACGAAAATAGCTCTCTGCTTTGCACTGAAAGAATTATAGTGGTTCTTTTTTCAGTATCAGTGAAAAATTTAAAATAAAACTAAATTATGTTAAAATTAAAAAAGCAAAATGGAAATTTTAAAATAAAAAGCCTTATTTCAAGGAATTGATAAGTTCATCAAAGTCGAAGCTGGATTAATCCTAAAGAAGAGAAAAACATGCAAAAATATAATCCAAAAAACAGTTTTTAAGCCTAAAAATGCGTTATACGCCTAAAACTATTATTAATAAAACTAATACTATTAATGAAAAATAGTCGAAAAAAACATTGTCTTGAAAAAGACAGATGGATAAATTGAAAATTTCGTATGCTTTATTCTGCACAGTGTATGGCACTCGAGGTATAATATTTCGTAAAAATATTCCGAAAATCAATTCGCATAAATCATTCGACAAACGACTTCCTTCATTCGCTTCTTAACAACAACTGAGCTCGTTGCGAGTGCGCTCTTTATCTGTACACGCGTGTACGAATTTTCGCTCTCATTTGCTCGTTTCGTGCTCGCGTGCCCACCCCTGTATATAAGTGTTAACAAAGGATTTTCATAAGAACTCATTTTATTTTACAGCAAAGTATGTTATTTTTATACAATTAAAAATAATTAGATAAAATTTTGCTCATATTAACGCAAAAGCAGAGTACTCATGCGTCGAATATGACCGATTCTCAAAAAGTTTGAATTCCACCACAGAACAGCTGATATGAAATATTCAGTGCTATCATAACGAAAATTGCTCGATACACAACTAGTGGCCCAAGTACTTATAACATATCATGATAAAAAGAATGCATAAACTATATATTTTTGGAGCTCTTCTGTATGAAAAGGGTAGAAAATTGCATAAACTATCATAAAAAACAAAAAAAGTCTTACATTAAAAAGAAAACATTAAACAATTTAAACGCAAGTATGTTTAGTTCCAAAATTGAGTGAATACTCAAAAAAATATAGCATCACTAGTTCACCACGGATGTCGGTTGTTGTTGTAAGTGTCCACTATAGTACCGTATGGCAAAAACGAAAATTTGACTTCTCGCTTTCAAGCATTGAGAACCGGTTTTCATTCTTATTTTCAGGCTTCTTGTTTTTCGGCAGTCGCGCGGTTTACTGATATTCCGTCGCTTGGCATTCCGCACTTATTCACATATATGAGTTTATGTGTGCCTCCATGTACTTAGAACGTTTGTATTTGGACGTGCAAATTTTCAGCCACTAGAAAATCGAAAAATCGTTGTTCCAGTTGGTCGCTTATGTTGTTTACCTGTTTCAACGTGACACATGCAAAGACACTATCGTAAGGTCCTGTAGGGTGACTTGCTTTGCGCGAAATACGAAAAATTCGAAGCCTGGTAGATTCAGATAACAACTATTACCATTATGTTCTAATGTGCTTTGAATTTTGAAATTAACAATGCACCTTTCCATATTTTACAAATTGAAAATTATATGAATAATATATAGGGTCTGTAACAGTTACATAACATACTTGTAAAAAAAAAAAACAATTTAACCGTTTTATTTCAATTTGTTAAAAGAAATGTAAAAAAATTTTTTTTATTGTAATAAAATATTAGAAATCTAGTTTTAAATTTCAAAATCGAAACAATCCCCTCAAGTCACAAACAAAATTAAAAATTTTTTAATCTAAAAGCTGAATCACAATAAGGTAGTGGCGGTGGCAGTGACAGTTTTCCAAATTTAAGAGAATACTGTTTGATATGAAACAAATTACAATAGGACAATTTTTAAGATTACAATAAAGATAAGCTAAAAAATTCCTTATGAAGCGGTATGTGAGGGAACTATTTACATGAGCCTTGCCAAAGTTGCTCAGGTGAAAACCCCCCGTAATAAGCTAAATATTCGTTGCAAATGCGACTCTGCCTACTTCCAGCTGTCAATCTTGACGAAATCTCAATTGCTATCCCTTTCCCACTGACGGACTAGAAAAATAGTCAAACATCTATACGAAACTTCCTTTTTCCATTGGATTTGAAAGAGAGTGGACGCATCCAAAATCACTGAGCCGCTAATAAAGCGCAAAAATTATCTTTTTGTTCAAATACAAAAGTTTAAAAGTTCATTTTTATTAAATTCAAAAAGGGTCGCGCCACTCTCTTCAGCTAATTTCGTCGTCAACGATACAGCGATTGGTCTCCACCGGACGGATTAACAATCCTAGAATCGGAACAAGGCGCCGATCTTAAAATTCAGCATGGTCAGAGGAAGAGAGACGACGAGGGAGAAGATATTGACTCTTCGGAACAGCCAAAACTACTGCTGAACGTCAGTCGACGCCCCTCTAATCTTCGTAGCAGCGGACGCTTTGTTCATCCTCCGCTCCATGCATATTTGAGTTTTACATTGGTCGCTCGTGGTTTTCTTTTTTTTTTGCTTTTGCCACCGTTTTCAATATAGTTTTTTCTTTCTTTTGATAAATCTTTTGTAACCAAAGCAAATCCATTTCCTGATCTAAAAGAAAAGAAAAAAAAAGAAAAAAGGAGAAAAGTCGACAAATTTGGCTTTCATATATATAGTACATAATAGTGTAAAAGTGCATCAACCGTTGCGATAAAAATTTCATTTTTGTTTGCTTGTTGCGTGTGTCGACGCACTGATCTCGGATCAGAAGTATTTTGAGCCTAAACAAATGTCTATTACGTGGTTGCAGACTTAACGTGGCTAACAAAGGCTAAAATTTTTGTTGCTCGTTGATTACATTCGTTTACAATCTAGTTGCGTAAATTCGAACAGCAAAAGAAAAAAAAGAGGAAAACAAAAAAAAAAAAAAAACAAAAAATTGCTTTTATTTCTATTTATTGGTGGAGTAAGGTTGATTAAATTCTTATTTTAACAGAAGGGTGTTTAGTGAGCGCGCCGGATTTACAGACTCTCTTCGGAGCCAGCGAGACAACAGGCCTGTCGTCGACGGTGGACGCGGAGAATGGCGGTGAGTGCCTCTAACTGTTGAACCCGAATTTTGATTTGCCTTACGAACTTACCAATGAATTGTACTTTTAGCTAAATATATATATATACATATATACCAATAAGACCCAATGCACAACCTGCGCAACCACCTTCGTACACAGCAGGTCACCTTGATGCAGAATGTCCTCTAATGGAAGAGATTTGCTTTCGGTTGCGATATTTGCACCCTACAGAATGCAGCAAGGCACCTTCGTGCGGCACTAAGGTTGTTCCGCAGTTAAGATTTCGAATATGAAATCAAATTGAAAGGGTGGTGAATGAATAATTTTTTTTTTGAAATCTTTCTTTGAATTAGAATTTTTTTTTGTGAGCACATCGAAAAGTCAAATGAAATTGAAGAATTGACAATTTAATTTAATTTTTTTTGTTGTTGCTGTTTAAGAACTCTGTTTATCTCTTCGTTTTGCGTTCATAAATACGCCTACATGAATGGCTGAGATTAACGACGAGTATTTAGAATCACCCTTTTGTTTTAGCTGATTCAATAATTAAACGCGTACGTTAGCCTATTCTTGTTCGAGCTCAACCTTGTGCCTCTGAAACAAATCTAAACTTATCTTCTTGAAATTGTCGGTCGCGGAACGCTTTTAACTTCGCGGTTTCCCTGTTTCCTCGGAGAACGATTTATGCACTTAGTAATTTAAAAAACAGTTAACTGTTAGTCGAAAATTAGTAAAAAAAAAAAATATATATATGTATTTTTTTCTTTGGAATAAAATTTGAATTGAATTTAAATTGATAATGTATTGCTAAATTGAATTGGATTGTTCGCGGGAGATGATGATGGCTAGAATTTGTAATTAAACCTAGTATCTGAGTACTAGGAGGGCAAGCGAAGATATAACTAAAAGATCGCTTGCTGGTAGGGTGGGTAAAGACAGAGGAGAGAGAATAACACCCCGATCTCTCCTCCGAACATTTGGCATGATACTTTTGGTAACTCCTCCGCGCTCCTTCGCTGCATTTTTTTTTTCTTTCTTGCGCTGGTTCACGTTTGGTTTTTTTTATTATTTCCTTTTATCTACTTCTTAACCTACTAGAAAAACAAAAGAAAAAAATGTTCTGCACCAACTTTAATTATATGCTGGTGCTATTCCTTCAGATAGGGCGTTAACCTACCCCGTCTTTCCTTGAGCTGGTTGAAGCATAGCTAGGAGTGCAGAACCGCCTGAATCTAAAGGAACTTGGTCACTTGCCAATCCACGCCCAAGTCTAGCGTCTGTTACATATAATTATGGCGCCCAACGTGGGGCGATCTCTGTCATGATCCTAATCTAAAAGACGAAATCGGATCTAGAATGCTCGGAAAAATTTGGATTGCAACACCACTGATGACGAGATCCCTATGTAGCTTCAATTTCATTCACAACAAACTATCCTATTACTCTCTATCTTTCACCTTTACTCTCGTATTACCGAAGATTATAAAATATTCCTGAATGGACTGGCAGTTTTTGGGATGGCTTCGAAAACTGACCTAAGGGAAAATTCTTATTTGTTTTTTTTTGTCTGCTTCTCAATTGCCTTTAGGACTTCAGCCACTTAGTTGTCTGGGAGGCTGCACCAAAGGTAATCCGTTGCTACATATGGATTCCTTTCTTTCGAGATTTTTTACTGTGGATATTATTTCGGAGTACTACTCAAGATAATGAACCGATTATTTCTAATTTTCTTCCTCCTCTAATTTTACTAGTTTTGCTTGTTTCACCCCTCTTTCCCCCTTTTCTTTATTGGTTGCCCATGTATTGTGACCAAATGTTTCATTTCTAGCCGTCGAATCAAATCCAAGCAAACAATTAACGATTTATATATTTTTTTTGTCTATTTTTATTTCTGCAATGTCGTTAGATCAGAACCCTGTATCATTTGACAATACTTTTTGCGGTGTATGTAGCAACGTGTTGCAAAATGCCATAGATGGGCACACTGCAGTAAATTCTTACTGCATTACACATTTCAGTAGCAGTATTTGAAAAATGTTATTGAAAAAAAAATTGCATTAAAATTATTAATTTTACTGATACTGCAATGTAGTTTCATTATAAGTAAAACGTTATTGAATACTGCAAACATTTTTAAGTAAAAATAAAGTGTTACTGAACACTGCAAACATTTTTCAGTAAAAATAAAGTTTTACTGAATACTGCGAAAACGTTCATTAAAAAGAAATGTTTTTGAATACTTCAAACATTTTCATTAAAAATAAATTGTTACTGTACTGAGATTTCATTTTATAATCATAATACCTTTGAAAATTTTTGTCGCGCTTGCCTAGGCAAACGATTTAAAATCACAATTAGCAAAACCAAACTTCAAATTTTTCATTTAATTGTCCAAAAAAAAAAATGAGTGATTTCAGTAGTGACGATTCTGTAAAGGATCCGGACGTATTTTTTGAACAAAATCGTCCTTCTGTGGAGGATCCGGACGTATTCGTACAAAATCGTCCTTCTGTGAAGGATCCAAATTGTGCAAGCGTTCGAGGCTTACAAATATATAATAAAGCAGTACATGGGGAGTTAATTGGAGTTAATAAGATTCTGTTCAGTGCAGAATTTTTTGAAATCCTTCCAAAGGTAAATGAAATTAATACAGTTTTTCATTTCTTATTTGATACATTATAATTTAATTCAAATATAGACCAACACAACTGGGAATCAAAAAGCAACCAATGGAGTGATCGCAGTTTGCCAAAGCTGTATGAAGAAAGTAAAGGGATCGCTGCGTGTGAGTTCCAATTTTATCAAACATTTGAAAAAGGAACATCCACACAAATTTTCCGCATTTACATTACAAAAGGAAGAATACAAGCAGAGTGCAGGCCGAAAATGTTCTTTTAATATAGACGTTTTTAAATTTCATTTGCAACACTACATCTTCCTTCAATATCGTCAGTGACGACAGCTTCAAAAGGTTATGTCCTGGAAAAATTATACCAAGCAGGCGTACAATTACAAGGCTACTACAAGAAAGTCACGATAACTATATCCAAAAACTAACTACTGAAATGGAAAAAATTGAATATGTATGCGTAACTGCTGATGTATGGTCAGGTGGAAGAAAATCTTTTTTTGGCTACACTTGCCATTGTTTAAATAGTGACAGTTTCGAAAGGAAATCTGCTGCACTTGCTTGTCGTAGGTTTAAGGGAACCCACTCATTCGATCGTGTGACCGCAATGATATGTGATATAAACAAGCAGTATAAACTTCCAGTCGAAAAAATAATTTACACTATAACTGACAATGGATCAAACTTCATTAAGGCATTCACAGAATTCGGAGTAGAATTGAGTAAGTGATATACTTATTTGCTTTTACTAAACAGACCTAAATATTTATTTTTTATTATTGATTTCTATAGATTTACGACCTACAGATGAGAGTGACAGTGATGAGGAATCTGACTCTGATACTGATTCCGAAAGTATGATGGATGGTTCGTGTACTGAATTTCGTCCTGTAACTGCTCTTTTATCAAAACATTTTTCCTGTGCGAGTCACACCTTAAACCTGCTGGCTACAACCGACTTTACCAGAATTATGAATTCTTTAAATCAGGGTATTAAAGATATTCACAAAAGGACTTTCAACAGGTAAAAATTGACTTGATCTCGATTATATACTTTCCTCTTCTATATTTTTGTTTTCTGTATAGATGCACACAGCTTTGGAACAAGTGTAACAGGCCAAAATCTGCAGAAATAATATGTGAAGTAATAAAAGCCAATTTGTTATCACCTTGCATAACAAGGTGGAATTCACTGTATGATTCTGTGAAGAGATTGCTGCAGCACAAAGCCAATTTAGCCGAATTGTGCTATCGCTTAAACATTCCCACCATTCAAAAAGACGAGATTGAGTATTTGGAGGACTATATACGACTTATGGAACCTATAGCAGAAACGATAGATTTTCTTCAGGGCCACAAAACAATGTATTTCGGTTATTTTGTCCCTGCTCTTGTGTCTTTAAGGCAGAAAATGCGTCGCTTGGTGCCAGGGAGCTTTAAATATTTAGCAGAATGTAATGAAAAAATGCAAGAGAGTTTGGTTAAACGGTTCGAGGTATATTTCCTACTGAAACCTGGCGCTTGGGATGCTGTCATTGCGGCTTTATGTATACCGGATATAAAGCTTCGATTTGTAAAACCACTGTTGGAAACAGCAACAACTACAACAGAAGAAGACGTTAAAAAAATGTTTAACATGTATGTGGTAGCGTCCGGGAAAATAGTTGATGCCAAAACTCGTGTCCTATCTCAAACACCAATAAATTCATTTCTTGATTTCGGGGAAGAAGGTAATAATGAAATCCTTCAACGGAATTCTCTAATATACATTTGTATTATAATATGTATATATTTATCTTGTTATTCTGATTAGCTGATAGTGATATGTGTGTTTCCACTGGCTCGGGAAAATATCTTGAGGAAACCGATTTGTATCTCATCGAACGAGACACAACAATGTATTGCCTAAAAAAGCATCCGGCAATTAAAAACGTGTTTTTGAAATACAATACCCCATTACCATCATCCGCACCTGTGGAACGGCTTTTTTCATTCGCTGGCATCGTTAATCGTTCGCGACGGCAAAAGTTAAGCGACACAAATTTTGAAATGCTTGTAATAAGAAAAGCGAATAGCACTTTTTATTGAAATAAGAAAACACATAAAATATGTTCTTTAAATATAAATAAATATCTGAAATATTACATGCCTAATGATACCAGCTAATCTTATTTACTCAGTAGTAGCTAGTGCTCATTTTTGGATGGTAATGCGTATTTGTAGAGGTGCTGATTTCTTATAAATAACCTTTTTCACGGAATTTTTGGAGTAACAATTTATTTTTACTGAACATTTTCGAAGTATTCAGAAACATTTCTTTTTACTGAAAGTTTTTGCAGTATTGAGTAAACATTTATTTTTACTGAAAAAAGTTTGCAGTATGGAGTAAACATTTATTTTTACTGAAAAATGTTTGCAGTATTGAGTAAACATTTATTTTTACTGAAAACTGACTTGCATTATCAGTAAAAAATTTATTTACTGAAACTTTACTGATACTGCAAAGTGCCCATCTATGCAAAATGCCGACTCTAAGGTAGAAACCCGCTGCAATCATTATTTTCATACGGATTGTTTACGCTCTTGGCTAGAAAACAATTGTGTGTGTCCAGTATGTCAACAGGAGTGCAGTATGTTGGCTTTGAATGTGGAGCCCCCTACGCTTAGAACCCCTAGCAGCAAAACCTCTGATATTGCAAACCCGAAGAGATACGTAGGAACTGGTGCTAAGGCCAAGAAATATGAAAATACTATCGGGAAACCCCACACTAGGCAAACGACAAAAGCGCTTGGCCGCAGAACTCCTAATAAGGGTGAGCGCCGCCTGTCTGTTCCCGACCCGAATATCGACGAAACGAGCAAGCACAAACTAAGTGAATCTGAGTTCTCGATACCTAGCCTGAAAGTTCAGGAAATAATAGCAACATCGCTCGACGCATTTAAAAAAGAAATACTTCAATGCCTAAGTCAGCAGATGGGCAACTGCTTTCGAAGTACGAACCATACTGAACATGCTAGCAGATACGATATGAGACAATCGCCAGTAAATCCACACCAATCTGATGATGAAAGGTCGGATCAACCAAATGTCAGGGACTCGAATGTTGGTCTCCCTCCCCAGAGACGATTAGATCCTAACTCTAGCGAAAAGGTTTCAAACCTTATCCGCAATTGGCATCTAAAATTCAGTGGAGGAAAGGATGAAATTTCGATAGATGAGTTCATTTATCGAGCCAACGTTCTCACTGCTGACCACCTAAACGGTGATTTCGATTTATTGTGCAAGCATGCACACTTGCTCTTTACTGGTAGAGCCCAAGAATGGCTATGGCGATACCATCGCCAGGAGGATAATCTCGAATGGTTCGCCTTATGCGAAGCCTTACGGAAACAATATAAGGTATTGACTACCGATCATGAAATAAAAAAAGAAATAATGGGTCGAAAACAAAAGTCTAACGAAACATTTGACGACTTCGTCGAAGTCATCCATCGGATGTGTGACAGACTCAAAGTTGCGATGACCGAAGAGGATCTGGTAGATACTATCAGTCACAATCTCAAACCAGAGTTGCGGCACGAGCTGCTGCATGTTCCCATTTATTCGCTGGCCGAACTCCGGCGAGAGGCAAAGAAACATGAAAGATTTTGCGATGAATTTTCGTCCGCTAGTCGCCCGAAAAACCCAAATAAATATGTGTCCGAAATAGCTTCAAATGAAAGTCAGAATTCCCTAGTTGCCGTAGAGTGCCCAGAGCTCATAAGCGAGGTAAAAACGCAATTTAATGAAAAATGGACTTGTCACAATTGTGCAGAAAAAGGTCATAGATACAAAGATTGCCCTAAGCCCCTCCAAATACGCTGCTTTAGCTGTGGTGCTCCGGGCCAATATTTACCTACTTGTGCAAACGCTAATTGTACCGGAAAACCGGGAAACTTCTGTGCGGGTGTTCGTCAGCAGGCCAACGAACATCCTGCAAAGTCGGAGTCCGAATAAACACTACTCTTCCAACACCTCCTTCCCTGACTAGCCCAAATAGTTCCAGTATCCATACAACAACTCCAATCCGTCCGTATCATGTTCGACTTGCCGAATATTTAGAAGCTCGTCGACGAATATTCGCCGAATCTCCCTGCAAGAATCGTTCGAAAGTTCGAGCGGCAAACTTCTGGAAACGAGTGAAATCCACGCGAAATTGTATTATATCATCCATAGATTCTCCTAAATTTGATAATCGTCCACACACAACCGTTTCCATTGGCGACAAACCGTACCTAGCTCTGCTAGATAGCTCAAGAAGTATTAAAAGAAAATTCCCTCAATAAATGTGGCGTTAGGGTTAAAACTGCCGATGGACAGTTCCAAAAAGTCTTAGGTTCAATAACCATCAGGGTGCGTTTCAATTCTTTAAGTAAGGAAATGCAATTTTTAGTAATTCCTAGTTTTGAGCAAAATGTAATTTGCGGGTGCGATTTCTTTAAGCTTTTCGGGCTTACTATAGTGAACGAATCCATACATAGTATTTTAGTAGATCCAAACGAATCAAATAGGCTTGATATGACTCAATTACAACGCCAAAAGCTTAACGCTATAATTGCTTCTTTCCCTTCTTCAAAAAACGAAGGCCTAGGCCTAACTTCTTTAGTACAGCATCGAATAGATACTGGCGATGCAAAGCCCATAAAACAAAAATTTTATCCTATCTCGCCTGCAAGGGAAAAATTATTAGTTACGGAAATCGATCGTATGCTGGAATTAGGAGTGATTGAAGAGTCTGAAAACTCTCCTTGGTCTTCTCCCGGCGTCCTTATTGTTAAACCGGGAAAAATACGTTTCTGTCTGGACTCTAGAAAGCTGAATGGTGTAACTATCAAAGACGCATACCCAATGCCCAATATTGACGGCCTGGTTTCTCGTCTGCCGCCTGTTCGATGGATCTCTAAAGTGGATATCAAGGATGCCTTTTGGCAAATTAGCCTAGATGACGAGTCCAAACCAAAAACCGCATTCACAATACCAGGGCGCCCCCTATACCAGTATACGAGAATGCCTTTTGGGCTTTGCAACGCGCCACAAACAATGTGCCGCCTCATGGACAAAGTCATACCTTACCAAATGAAAAGCCATGTATTCGTGTACCTAGACGATTTACTAATACTGTCATCTTCGTTTGAAGATCATATCGTCCATTTATCTGAGGTAGCAGCTCGTTTGAGAAAAGCAGGCCTCACGATTAATATTGATAAAAGCTGTTTCGGTATGAAAGAAGTCAGCTATTTGGGGCATATAATCGGTGAAGGCACTTTGAAGGCTGATCCAGAGAAGGTTAAAGCCATCACTGAGTTTCCAATCCCAAAAACTGTTCGCCAACTTCGGCAATTTTTGGGAATGACAGGTTGGTACAGGCGATTTATTGAGGATTTTTCCACTTGTATCTTCCACCTAACCGAACTTCTGTCGAAGAAAGGAAAAAATTTTGAATGGAATCCTCTAGCGGAAAAAGCTTTCAGATCACTCAAAGATAAACTTTCATCTGCTCCTTTGCTTGTATATCCCGATTATGATCGCGAATTTATTGTCCAATGCGATGCTAGTCAGCACGGAGTAGGAGCTGTCCTAGCGCAAACTGATTGTGATGGCACTGAGCGGCCCATTGCGTTTATGTCGCAAAAACTTAACAAAACGCAACGTAACTACTCCGTGTCTGAACTAGAGTGCTTTGCAGTAGTTTTGGCCATAAAAAACTTTCGGCCGTATATCGAGGGACATAAATTTACGGTCATAACAGATCATGCAAGCCTCAAATGGCTGATGAGCCAAAAAGATCTTACAGGCCGATTAGCACGATGGGCACTTAAGTTGCAAGGAATGGACTTTCATATAGAGCATCGAAAAGGGAAAGATAATGTGGTGCCTGATACTCTTTCCAGAGCTTTCGAAGAAAACCTGACTTGTGAAGCAATAGATGTAGAAGTTTTACCGGAAATAGACTTAGATTCTCCATTTTTCGATTCGGATGAATATAGGGTTCTTAGAGAGAAATTGAGCGAGGAAAATCTTCCTGATTTTAAGATTGTTGACAAATTCATCTATTATAGGTCAGAGTTCCCATCTAATGAAGAAATCCGAACCGACTGCTGGAAGCTGTGGGTTCCCGAGGGGCTCCAAGAAGGCGCAATTTATGCAGCGCACAATATCCCCAATGCCGCGCATGGGGGCATCGCAAAAACCGTGGAGCGTCTCCGACGACATTTTTACTGGCCTGGTATGGTATCCCAAGTGCGTAGTTATGTCCGTCAGTGTGAGCTGTGCAAAACATCTAAGACACCCACCCAGTCACTTAAACCACCAATGGGAGCAATGGCGAAATCCGAACGTCCGTTCCAGCGCCTATACATGGACTTAATTGGACCACTCCCGCGATCCAAGAAGGGGAACATAGGCATATTGATTATTCTGCACCATTATTCGAAATTCACCTTCTTGAAGCCTTTGAGAAGTTTAGTATCAAAAACGATCATCGCATTTCTTAGAGAGAGTGTATTTGACTGCTTTGGTGTCCCAGAAATGGTTATCACAGATAACGGCAGTCAATTCAAAAGCAAAGACCTTCAGGCATTCTTCTCCAAATTCGGCGTAAAACACACGTTCACTGGTGTCTATTCACCACAAGCAAACGCATCCGAAAGAGTCAACCGTTCGATTAACGAAGCTCTCAGATCATTTTTACGCAAGGATCAACGAGACTGGGATGAGTATATAAGCGCCATTAACAGCTCCTTAAGAAACGGCTTGCACTCGACTATCGGAAAATCTCCATATGAGATAGTTTTTCGGTCAAACTATGATTACCCACGGCAAAGATTACCGACTGCTCAAAAATTTAGGCTTATTAACCGAAACCGGATTCGAATTAAAAAGGCCTGACCGCTTTGCTCTTCTAAGAAAAACAATCCAATCAAAGATTGAAGCAAGCTACAACAAAAATGTGCGTACGTATAACTTGCGCACAAGGCCACGAAGTTTCAATGTAGGCGATATCGTCATAAGAAGAAATTTTGCGCAAAGCAATTTTTTAAAATATTATAACGCGAAATTAGCACCTGTCGGTTTAAAAGCGCGGGTGAAGGCGAAATGCGGGAACTCCCTATACGTGTTGGAGGACATGAATCACAATGAGCTAGGGACTTACCATGCCAAAGATATTTGGCTCATGTAAATTCTTCCTGTATTTCAGCTTCTTCTTTGCAATGTATCTTAAGAAAAACCTGTGTTGTGAGGGAACTATTTACATGAGCCTTGCCAAAGTTGCTCAGGTGAAAACCCCCCGTAATAAGCTAAATATTCGTTGCAAATGCTACTCTGCCTACTTCCAGCTGTCAATCTTGACGAAATCTCAATTGCTATCCCTTTCCCACTGACGGACTAGAAAAATAGTCAAACATCTATACGAAACTTCCTTTTTCCATTGGATTTGAAAGAGAGTGGACGCATCCAAAATCACTGAGCCGCTAATAAAGCGCAAAAATTATCTATTTGTTCAAATACAAAAGTTTAAAAGTTCATTTTTATTAAATTCAAAAAGGGTCGCGCCACTCTCTTCAGCTAATTTCGTCGTCAACGATACAGCGATTGGTCTCCACCGGACGGATTAACAATCCTAGAAACGGAACAAGGCGCCGATCTTAAAATTCAGCATGGTCAGAGGAAGAGAGACGACGAGGGAGAAGATATTGACTCTTCGGAACAGCCAAAACTACTGCTGAACGTCAGTCGACGCCCCTCTAATCTTCGTAGCAGCGGACGCTTTGTTCATCCTCCGCTCCATGCATATTTGAGTTTTACATTGGTCGCTCGTGGTTTTCTTTTTTTTTGCTTTTGCCACCGTTTTCAATATAGTTTTTTTTTTCTTTTGATAAATCTTTTGTAACCAAAGCAAATCCATTTCCTGATCTAAAAGAAAAGAAAAAAAAAGAAAAAAGGAGAAAAGTCGACAAATTTGGCTTTCATTTACATAGCACATAATAGTGTAAAAGTGCATCAACCGTTGCGATAAAAATTTCATTTTTGTTTGCTTGTTGCGTGTGTCGACGCACTGATCTCGGATCAGAAGTATTTTGAGCCTAAACAAATGTCTATTACGTGGTTGCAGACTTAACGTGGCTAACAAAGGCTAAAATTTTTGTTGCTCGTTGATTACATTCGTTTACAATCTAGTTGCGTAAATTCGAACAGCAAAAGAAAAAAAAGAGGAAAAAAAAAAAAAAAAAATTGCTTTTATTTCTATTTATTGGTGGAGTAAGGTTGATTAAATTCTTATTTTAACAGAAGGGTGTTTAGTGAGCGCGCCGGATTTACAGACTCTCTTCGGAGCCAGCGAGACAACAGGCCTGTCGTCGACGGTGGACGCGGAGAATGGCGGTGAGTGCCTCTAACTGTTGAACCCGAATTTTGATTTGCCTTACGAACTTACCAATGAATTGTACTTTTAGCTAAATATATAATATGAAATCAAATTGAAAGGGTGGTGAATGAATAATTTTTTTTTTGAAATCTTTCTTTGAATTAGAATTTTTTTTTTGTGAGCACATCGAAAAGTCAAATGAAATTGAAGAATTGACAATTTAATTTAATTTTTTTTGTTGTTGCTGTTTAAGAACTCTGTTTATCTCTTCGTTTTGCGTTCATAAATACGCCTACATGAATGGCTGAGATTAACGACGAGTATTTAGAATCACCCTTTTGTTTTAGCTGATTCAATAATTAAACGCGTACGTTAGCCTATTCTTGTTCGAGCTCAACCTTGTGCCTCTGAAACAAATCTAAACTTATCTTCTTGAAATTGTCGGTCGCGGAACGCTTTTAACTTCGCGGTTTCCCTGTTTCCTCGGAGAACGATTTATGCACTTAGTAATTTAAAAAACAGTTAACTGTTAGTCGAAAATTAGTAAAAAAAAAATATATATATGTTTTTTTTTCTTTGGAATAAAACTTGAATTGAATTTAAATTGATAATGTATTGCTAAATTGAATTGGATTGTTCGCGGGAGATGATGATGGCTAGAATTTGTAATTAAACCTAGTATCTGAGTACTAGGAGGGCAAGCGAAGATATAACTAAAAGATCGCTTGCTGGTAGGGTGGGTAAAGACAGAGGAGAGAGAATAACACCCCGATCTCTCCTCCGAACATTTGGCATGATACTTTTGGTAACTCCTCCGCGCTCCTTCGCTACATTTTTTTTTTCTTTCTTGCGCTGGTTCACGTTTGGTTTTTTTTATTATTTCCTTTTATCTACTTCTTAACCTACTAGAAAAACAAAAGAAAAAAATGTTCTGCACCAACTTTAATTATATGCTGGTGCTATTCCTTCAGATAGGGCGTTAACCTACCCCGTCTTTCCTTGAGCTGGTAGAAGCATAGCTAGGAGTGCAGAACCGCCTGAATCTAAAGGAACTTGGTCACTTGCCAATCCACGCCCAAGTCTAGCGTCCGTTACAGGTAAAAGATTAAAGTGAAATCTATATTTGTTATAAATAAAAACTATTTTCATAATGCTTATGCTCGTACGAGTACCAAAATTTCGAAGACCTGAACTCTACCGAAAATTCCTGATTATTTTTTTTTTCTGATTTATCAATGAAGACACTCTACAGAATATTTTATTTTTCAAAACGAAAATTTTTAATAAATTTATAACCACACGCTAGGAGCACTGGCAACGGAGGCATTCGGCTTCTCTACAGCATACATGCGGCATTTGGGCTCTAAAAGTTCTTGTACCCACATTTTTGGCAATGAATACTTATGTGCACACGCGCTCACAAGCCTACTAACGCTCGAAGTGAAGAAAAGCAAATAGTCCGTATATTTACGGTACATACGTATGTAAATAAACATCGACTGAGGAACAAAAATGAGAGAGCACGCGTCGCAAGAAGCCGACCATGCATGCCAACTAAAAACACACACACACACATATTTAAATAAAGAGACAGATTGAAGGAATCTAATATTAAGTCACACCATAGGTCATTTTGGTTTGTATGAGATGCGTCTTCTATATCATTACATATTCTTTGATGTAAGTGAACTGGGGTGCTGAAGATCAAAAGTAATTGACCACAGTTTGAAATCTTTACTTTACTTTACTATTACTTTAGTGATATGTTACTTTGTTGGCGTGACATGGAATTGGAAATTTCTTATAATCCATTAAGTTTTTAGTGAATAAAGTTTCCAGTCTTACTTAAATGTCATTGAAAAACTTGAGGGCGCCATGACTGTCCATTATGACACAAAAACGTTCAATACTCAATGCAGTATGCTTCCGGAAAAAAATAATCGATTCGTCCTTAGAGCTGTTAAATTTCTGAAAAAACCAACTTTTCATTAGAATTCAAAACTTTAAAAATATTATATAACAAATAGAAGCATATAAAAATATTATTTTCTAGCTCTTCCTTCTTTTCGAAGCCAAAAATCCATACAATTTACATAAACGTTCATACATATTTAAAAACACAAGAAAAATGGAAAAGCTAATTTCCCAGTTTTTCTTTCGAATACTAAGGATATTCCCTTAAAAGTGTATTTGCCTCGAAAACCTCGAAAATTCACGAGCCTCGAATATGACCTGCCAAATTTTTTATGAAAAATTGTACACGCCAGCTTCGAAAAGTTTCAAGTCAAATTGGTCGCGTATTTGGCTCGTATTTCGAAGCGTAAGTTGTAGTGTTGCCCTGAAACCAAAATTAAAACTACTAAGTAAATGGCCTACTATAAAAACACATTCCCAATACCAATAACAGCTTAATGTTTATTTTTATAAAAATGAAAAAAAATTACTTTCGCGAGTTTGTCGGAGAGACGAGGTACGGGGAACATTTTTGTCGCGAATTGCCTGTACAGGCAATTTTGTGCGATACGCTTTGTGCATCTCTTTCTTACTTTCAAACTTGAAAGTGGCGTCGGGGTCGTTTTTGAAGATCTTTTGAAGAAAATCTGAAATTGAATCGGTCATACAAACAATCTCATATCACAAAAAAAATTTTTTTCAGGAATTAATTAAAAACTGCTCCCTGCTTAAACGTATGACTTTTGAAGGAGTTTTTTATATCTCGTATTCACTATCAAGGAGGAAGGAATATTTTAGCGTATGTGCTATTGTTTTTCGATAATATTAAAAATTTTTTATTTTTCAAAAAAGTTTGAATCCATACGCAAGAGTCAATGTGAGCTAGCTAGACACGCGGATCCGTTAACAGACCGATCGATTTAATAGAGGGAGAATTCGTGCTGTAACAAGGAATTAACATTGAAATGTTACAGAATCTGAGAGAAAAATGCTCTCGTCATTAAGTCTACAGTACTTAAAAGGTTTACAGTGTTGCCACTGTAATATTTCAAATAATTAAAGAGACAAGAGTAGGATTCAATTATTGATACTTTATTTAGTTGAGGACCGTATTCAGCTTTTTGCCAAATTCGGACGTCCTCAACAATTGATGATTGAAATTGTTCTCCTCGGCCTTAAACATTCTAAGCTCTTATATACTAATCCAAAAGAAGGGAAAGTGTTTTGCATTGCCAAAAGTTGTTTATGCATGATAACCTATTGATTTGCGGATAGTTTTGATCGCATAATTGCTTACGCAAAATATTGACCAACGATCGAGCTTCGATCGCATAATTGTTTATGCGAAGGGTTATTGCCAAATTTGCAAGAATACCATCTCTACGTTTGGTTGACGTGTATTTTGTTATCAGCAACACAAGTTTGTTGCGCTTTTGCTTACGCAGCTTATGCTCAGTTAGAATGGCACAAGGCCGATCTTGTGATCGACCGCACAGGGCCGGTATGTGTGGTGATAATGGGGCGTTGAGGGCCCATATATTATAATCATGCAACACCTTCCCTCTTTTGTGAAAAATCTTTACAATAGAGATTTTTCATAATTCTCGTAATATTTTAGCATATAACTATAATTATTTATTTTATTTGTACGTGTAGAAATATTTTGATTGAAGCTTATTATGAAATAATTTTTATTTAGAACTAATATTATAATTTGATGCGCATCCAATTTTAATAAAGAAATGGATTTTTATTCTAATTTTAATCTATTTTTATGTACAGTGGTAAATTTATTACCAATCTTTATTTTACAATTTCCTCTGTTGTCAACTTCAATAACTTCATAGGGGCCTTTAAAAAGATTTTCCAATTTGTGACTTGATTCGTCACGCAGGTAGACCCTGTCTTTAATGTGAATTGTTTGAGGTATTGCTTTTTTGTCGTAATTTGTTTTTGATATTTCTTTTGATTTTTCGATCAATGCAAGTGCTCGTTTTTGAGCTTCTTGTAACCTGAATTTAAGTTCTTTGACGTAGTCGTCCAAATTATAAACTGGGTCTGTTGTGCCAGATGTAAAATTAAATGGTTTAGGTGTTTTTCCGTAAACTAGTTCAAACGGCGTATAGCCATGGACCAAAGACGGTGTAGTGTTATAGCAGTAAGCAAAGTACGTTTTTTTCGGGTGATAAGTATGAACAAATATATTCATTGAACGTTCTATGGCTACGTTCTACCATCCCGAGTGTTTGATGATGATATGGAGTTGATGTTAAATGTGTTATATTTAGTAATTTGCAAAGCTCAGAGAGAATTTGATTTTTATATTCAGTACCTAGATCTGTAAGTATATTTTTAACTGGTCCGTAAATTAAAATGCAATGTTCGATTATTGCTTTGGCTACTGTTTTGGCAGATTTGTCCGGTACTGGTATGGCTATTAAGTACTTTGTTAATTCATGCTACGGTTCCACTTATGCATTACCGAACCCTCATTACGGTAATAAAGCAGATAATGAGAAGTGGTTCCACTCTCATTAGAGCGTGTTTTCATTATCTAAACAGCTGATTTCATTGTCTCTCATTTATTTATTTGACATTTCGGAAGCAATTATTTTCGCATAAAAACAAAGAAATGGATCTAAGGAATTTGTCTGCTATTTTAATAGCTCACGAGGAGAGTGTGTTGCTAAATATAACAAAAACTGTGGATGATAGTTCCCATCAAAATGTACGAAAATTTAAGAGAGCTGCGCTGCGCAATCGCATTCGAGTTTGGTACGTACGCTCGAATGGCTATCTAAAAAGAAAACGCAGTGTTTGGTCCTTTGTAAGTAAAAAGAAAGTAATAGTAATATTTTGACTAATTTATAGTGTTGTTACTAGGAACGATTCGGCTGTTTTTGGGAGAAGGACATTCCTCGAAATGACGATGCTTTTTTCAAAGAAAGTTTCAGAATGGACCGAAAATGTTTCGACATGTTGGTAAAAAGTCTCGGAAATCTGGAAAAGCAGAACACATTCTTTCGTCCATGCATTCCCTTAGCGAAAAGGATTGCAATTTCTTTGTACGCGCTCGGTTCTTCGTCGGAATACAGAACTATTGGGAGGCTATTTGGAGTATCCAAAAGCATGGTGGGCAAAATTCTTATCGAGTTTTGCCATGAAGTTTGGAATTCTATGCGGTTTGGATTTCTGCCACCTGAGTTTTTAACTCAGGAGAAAGTCGAGGAATGCACACAAGGGTTCAATGCTATTGGGTTTCCGCAGTGCTTCGGAGCGATAGGTAAAAAATTGTTTATTTTAACTTATTGAAATCTATAACGACATACGATTTTAGATGGGTGTCATATTGAAATAAAGCCATCTTCTGAAGACGCAGTGGATTACTTCAATTACAAGGGATGGTACTCCACCATATTGTTTGCGTTGGTTGACTACAGGTAGATTTGTTAAACGTTTGCATTATATATCTCTGAAAATGTTAATATTACAGGTATAGGTTCCTGTATATAAATGTCGGCTGCCCTGGTCGTTGCCATGACTCTCAAATTTTTGAGAAGTCAACGCTGAAACGTGTGTTGGAGTCCACAGAACTCCTTAAACAAAATGCGAAGCATATTGGCGGGCAATTAGTTCCAGTTGTGGTTTTGGGAGATTCGGCTTTTCGACTTTCGGATGTAGTCATGAAGCCATATCCATTTTCGACAGCTGCTACCGAAATAGAAAAAACATTCAACTACAATTTGTCAAAAGCAAGAAGAGTGGTTGAAAATGCTTTTGGGCACGTTAAGGCAAGGTTCAGAAGGATTGGGAAAGGTTTGGATAACCATCCTTCAAATGTGAATGCTATAATAAAGGCATGCTGTGTTCTTCACAATTTTTTTAATTGCAACAATAGCAGCATAAATGACCACTGGCTGAAAGATTTCGAAACAAGTAGTCGACATCAGCCAGAAACTAGCTGCATCGATACAAATGCCACCGGAAGTGCTCAAGAAATTAGAAATGCGATTGCAAAACATTTGTGTAAGTTATTTTTTTATTTTTTTAATAAGTTTAAAAGATCTTCATGGAATTTTTTATTTTCGTTGGCAATTTGTTGCAGTATTTCAACTTTTGCTTTTTCGGTTTTATTCAATTCCTCTAATTCCTCTGAAGCAATGTCGTTAGCTCTTCGAATCTCCGTCAACATTTCGTTCATTTTTTGCTTTTTTACAGGTCTCCCTAAATCTGAAGATACTGTTGGCTCTGCGGTTGAGTCCGAGGCGTAAAAGCTGCTGGATGTTCCCGGCCGAAAGTCCAATTCAGTTGCTACAAATATGTGAATTTTTATATTGATTTTGAATAAAATACCTAAGCATAATAAACCTGTGCTCTCCTCCATTACCGCCTCAATATTGAATTGCTTGTAACTCCCCAGAATTTGGTGCACTTTCGCATAGTGGGGCCATTGTGATGTACACCCACCTGAAGGGCCAATTTTATTTTTCTCTTCACTAAAAAGGCACGAACATTTATTATATTAAAAATAAATATTAATTAACACTAATTACCGATATTTAAGTGTGAGGTTGTGCAATTTGACGCCAACCTCCCTCCCAGAAATCACCCAGTTGGCCGCGCTCAATTTTACCGCCATCTCTTCGTGGATGTGTGTATTCTTCCTGTTGCCGCGAAGATCTCCAATGTTTTCTTCCCACAAACATATAAGCGCTTCCTCCTGCGCCTGCGTCCAAATTATGCGGCGCTTCCTTTTTGCTGTTGCTTTCTCACCTTGAATTGGGAAAAAACATTTATTTATTTCAATTTCAAAATTTTTAAACTTACTTATTTTCTCAGCTTCCATTATCTTCAACAGCTGTTTGTCAAAATCAGAGTTGCATTTTTTTTTGCTAGAGATGGCGATATGCTCGATAAATGCAAAAAAACTGAATGCAACCATGTTCATTAACTCTCATTAAATTTTAATAATTCATTACCGCCTCATTACCGAGTAGCGTTTTGTATGGGTAATGACGAGTTAATGGCTTCATTAGCGCGCTAATGAGGAAATCCGATAATGAGCCTAAGTGAAACCGTAGCATAACACATTATTGTTATTCCGTATTCGTTTCCATGGATTGATATTGGCAAGGGGCCAATTGTGTCTACTTGAATTTTTTCAAAAGGTTTTTCTGGGGTCTTGGATTTGAAGAACGGTTCTCTAAAACTCTTTCCGGGTTTGTTTAATTTGCATTGTTCGCATTTTTTTTTTTACAAACTTTCTAACGTCATTAATTAGATTTTTCCATGTATAGTTTTGTTTAATTTTTCGTAAAAGTCTGTTAATTCCGCAATGTCCGCCTAGGATTGGATCATTATGGAGGGTAGAGAGAAGTTCTAATTTTTTGTTATCATCGATGATTGTTTCGCGGGGTGGTGCGAGTAAAATTGTGACATTTTTCAACTGTGTGTTGCCTTTCTCTTTAAATGTGTGTACACTTATATAATCAAATAATTCATCGTTTAACGGTAACCGTATTTTATTAAAGCTTAAATTGTCGACTAATTTTTCAAGCCTAGAAAATAATTTCTCTAAAGAAATTTTCCCTTGAACAATTATATCTTTTTTTGGTACTTCTAGAAGTTTCGTTTTTCCTCTTAATATAACAGGTTAGCTGATAAGTCCCCGGTCTGACACATAGATGGCGTCGCTAGTATTAAATGCATATTATTTTTATATAGTGGCAACCTTCAAATGATTCGTGTCAAAATTTGACGTCTGTAAGTTAATTAGTTTGTGAGATAGAGCGTCTTTTGTGAAGCAACTTTTGTTATTGTGAAAAAAATGGAAAAAAAGGAATTTCGTGTTTTGATAAAATACTGTTTTCTGAAGGGAAAAAATACAGTGGAAGCAAAAACTTGGCTTAATAATGAGCTTCCGGACTCTGCCCCAGGAAAATCAACAATAATTGATTGGTATGCAAAATTCAAGCGTGGTGAAATGAGCACGGAGGACGGTGAACGCAGTGGACGCCCGAAAGAGGTGGTTACCGACGAAAACATCAAAAAAATTTACAAAATAATTTTGAATGACCGTAAAATGAAGTTGATCGAGATAGCAGAGGCCTTAAAGATATCAAAGGAACGTGTTGGTCATATCATTCATCAATATTTGGATATGAAAAAGCTCTGTGCAAAATGGGTGCCGCGCGAGCTCACATTTGACCAAAAACAACAACGTGTTGATGATTCTGAGCGGTGTTTGCAGCTGTTAACTCGCAATTCACCCGAGTTTTTGCGTCGATATGTGACAATGGATGAAACAAGGCTCTATCACTACACTCCTGAGTCCAATCGACAGTCGGCTGAGTGGACAGCGATCGGCGAACCGTCTCCGAAGCGTGGAAAGACTCAAAAGTCCGCTGGCAAAGTAATGGCCTCTGTTTTTTGGGATGGGCATGGAATAATTTTTATCGATTATCTTGAGAAAGGAAAAACCATCAACAGTGACTATTATATGTCGTTATTGGAGCGTTTGAAGGTCGAAATCGCGGAAAAACGGCCCCATATGAAGAAGAAAAAAATGTTGTTCCACCAAGACAACGCACCGTGCCACAAGTCATTGAGAACGATGGCAAAAATTCATGAATTAGGCTTCGAATTGCTTCCCCACCCACCGTATTCTCCAGATCTGGCCCCTAGCGACTTTTTCTTGTTCTCAGACCTCAAAAGGATGCTCGCAGGGAAAAAATTTGGCTGCAATGAAGAGGTGATCGCCGAAACTGAGGCCTATTTTGAGGCAAAACCGAAGGAGTACTACAAAAATGGTATCAAAAAATTGGAAGGTCGTTATAATCATTGTATCGCTCTTGAAGGGAACTATGTTGAAGAATAAAAACGAATTTTGACAAAAAAACGTGTTTTTCTTTGTTAGACCGGGGACTTATCAGCCAACCTGTTATTCAAAGTTTGCGCGCTTTTATTATATCTGTTGTGCGTGCTGGGGGGAAGGACCTCGCGTAAAGCGCCAATAAGGACTCCGTACTTTCCCAAATAAAAACACTGACTTTATTCGGTTATAAGAAATGTTTATTTAATAAAGTCCTTTTAATAGTTTCTATTCTAGCTTACTTACTGCCCTAATCCCTAGCTAACACGCAGATCCACACTTTGTCGTCCTGGCTCGTAAGTAGGTGCGCCAAAGTTGAGATCTGATAGTGTACTTGTCGATTCCAAAATGCAAGTCCCTTTCCGTTGCTCGATGATCAGCTTTTATAATCAGAAAGTGCTTTGCATGCACTTTCCTCGAGTCGATCATTTCCAGTGTGCTCTTCTGCGTCTCTGCATCGTTCTATTTCTTCAGCTGGCTGTTGTTGTCGCGCTGACCCAGTTCTCTTTCCATGTTGCTGCACTATTAAGTAATAATTGGTGACCCAATTCTGCATTTGGCCCACTGACCACTGTTTGAATATGATAGCTTCATATTTCAACCGTCGAGCTTTGTTGACACATTGCACCCGATCGCTATCGTTTCTTCGTTTCCGCATTATTGATGACACTTTGCTATTTTCTTCTTAGTGCCGGCAGTGTGACGTGACTTCGGTAGAAGTGACTCACAACATCCCTCCCCTTTTCTGAAAAGTCACGAGCATAGTGACGGGTTCGTATTTCGTCAATTGTGTTATGCTTCGCAAGGGTTTGCTGCGGAAAATATCAGCAGGCAGCATAGGTTGGCCCTCGATAATTGAATTGGAAGAGCAGTGATCATAGGTCGCATAGTGCTTCATAGGTCATGATGGTAATGCCAACGATGTTTGGGATTGCGCCAGAGTTGTTAAAACTTTGTTGTATTTTTCGAATTTGTTGTATGCAGTTATCAATCTTCAGGTGATCTTTAGTGCGTCTGGACTTGTTGCAAATATATTACCGTCGTTTCGTAATGCTGGTGTTTCAGTGAAGTTCTCATCGGTGAGTCCAAGATTTTCGGCCATTTTGAGCTGCTACGTAACGGTGAAGTCGTGCAGATCTCAGTGTTTGACAAACTATCTAAAATTTTCCTTTTCCTAGGCTTTAGTTGTGAATCTTATATAATTTCTCTACTTATCCAATTTTACATCCTTGATAATATATGTATATGCATATTTTAGTTAACATTGTTAATTCAGAATTTAATTTAAATCCATTATTTAAATTGAGGATTCTTACTTGAAATATAGAGCTACTACATATATATATTTATATTTTTTCATTTTATGCATTTCACTATATTTATATATATTTTGTTTTCTCTTAACTCTAGTTATATTTTGTTTTTATCTTATTTTTTTTTTCATATTATGTACTTAACTCGAATTAACGCTTCTCCAAATTTTATATAATTAGAAGTTTCAAAAATAATTTTTCATTTGTAATCATAGTTTCAATTTGGCAATTTGAGTTTAAAATTCTTATTTTAATAGCTCCCTTCCCCTCTTTTTGGAAGGTTTGAATAAAACCTTTTATCTTATAATTATATCGAAAGTATGTGCAACTGTCAATTCAATTGCAATTACTTTCTATTTTTTTATAAATTTTTTTTTTTTTTTTTTTTTTTTTTTTTTTTTTTTATTTTAATTTTGAGTCGCAATTGATGAGAATAATGACGATTTTATAATTCGTTTTGTGAACGTAATTTTTAAAAGTTTTTTGTGAATGGAAGATGACTCAATTTCAGAAAAGTTTTTGTGAATGGAAGATGACTCAATTTCAGAAACGGTGCAAGTATTTCTGTCTGTCTTTTCTTTTGTTTGGTTGCGCGACATAAGTTCAAAACTTCAGCTATACTTATGTCGTCATTTGTAAGCATGTGCATGCATGTATTGACCATTCATGCAAATACTTTTTCGATCTGTAAATATGTGCACATGCTTTTCGATTTAAAAAAAAAATTTTATTGTTTATCTCAAGAAGTATGTGCACATTTGTTTGAAAATTTGGTTTAGCTTGGTTATTGGAAACAAAAAAAAACAAAACAAAAATACTTTTTCTTCTCTGCCTGTTTTGGTTTTCATGTCGCCTTGGCTTATCTCGGAATTGCTTAATGTGCAAAAATTTCTGTTGGGCTTGATGCGCTTTCGCAAGGCTTGAATTAGTTTATGTCGTTCGGTTGATGTGAGCAGGGAAATTTTTCTCGGTGAGTTTGAACTTGTTCGTTTTACCAGAATTTTAATACTGCCAAATTATGTAGGATTCATTCCAATGTTCTTACCTGAAGCTTGGCTTAGCGTTTTGTGGCGTTATTGGGATTCATTTCTCGGCACATAACGGAAGAAGAGGGGGCTCCTGCCCCCTTCCTGTGAGTTGATCCAATGCAGCCTCTTTTTGACAAAAAATTTAATGGAATTATTCTTCTTAGGTTTTTAGGCTCCACATCGTTTGAGCATCATGGATATTGGAGTATTGCGTCGCTGCTGATAAGTATATATGTTAAAGTGTTTACTAACGTACTCACCTATGAATAACACCTCTTGGAAAACTGGTGTAGTGGTTGTGCGTCTGAAAAATTTTTTACTTGCTTGCAAAATGTTCGAAGCAGCTTTCTTCAAAAAAAAAATTTTAATACTTTTGGATTTCTTGTGATGTGCCCACCGTGCGTGTGTGTATCTGTATGTGCCTTTGCGTGATCTATCAGGCTTTCGAAGGGTTGTCGATTTTTTTCACCAACTGTCCTTCTGGCTAGAAGTACTTCTCTTCTATTACAAGTTTAGTATTAGTAAAGCTTTCATTTTTTATTCTTATCGTGCAATTTAAAAAAGAGATGAGCGCATTTTTGTCTATGGTAAGATTGCGTTTGTCGCAATTTTGTTCAATCTTTTCTTGCAGTGCGTTTTTTATCAAAATTGTGGATTCGTCTATATAATTAATAGAAAATTGTTAGTTGACTGTTGCTTTGTGATGGGTTTGAGTTGGAACAATGATAGTTGTTCAAAGAAAATGCTTACAACTTTTATTCTTGCTTCTTTCATGATTCAGCTTTATCAAGTTATTATGAAATGTCTTTTCCTTCCCTTTTATGCTCAATTTTACATTCACCGGTGTTGGAATTGCTGTAATTGGATATGGCCCATCCCAAAGAGGTGAAATTTTGTTTTTTCTGTTTTGATTCTTCAACCAAACTTTGTCACCTACTTTAAATTCGCGTACTTTTGATTTCGTATCGTAATATTTTTTCGATTTTTCTTTTGCTATTTTTTGGTTATTTCGGACTATGTCATGTGTTCGTTGAATTTGGAATTTTAGTATTTTTGAATAATCATCCGTATTGTAAAGAGGGTCTGGTTTTCTTTTTAAATTTACTGGCAGATCCGATTCAAATCCGAAAAGTGTTTTACAAGGCGTTTGTTTTGTTGCGCAATGTACACTATTGTTGTGAACATGCATAGCATGATTAAGCCATTGATCCCAATTGCTTCCATCCTCTTTCGCGAAAGTTCTTAGGAACTCCGCTAGGGGGCGGTGACTCCTTTCAAGGGCTCCATTTGCTTGAGGATGATATGGGGTTGTTTCGATTTTCTTAATTCCCAACAATTTACACACTTCTTTAAATAATTTTGACGTAAAGTTAGTGCCGTTGTCAGACACTAGCACCCTTGGAATTCGGAATTTCGTTATGACATCATTAAAGAATGCTTTAGCAACTGTTTCTGCTTCGGCGTCAGGCAAGGCAGTACAAATAAAAAATTTTGAAAAATCGTCAATGAAGGTTAAAATGTATTTGTTTCCGCTTATTGTTTCCGGCAATGGTCCTACCATATCCATGAATATCTTGTCGAAGGGTGCATGTGCTATGTCGGTTATTATCATAGGCATTTTGTCCAGTTTGGAGCATTTATTCTTTTGACACGATTGACAGGTTTTTACATAATCTCTTATATCTCTCTGCATCCCATTCCATTTGTACTGACGTCGAATTCGTAAATATGTTTTTATCGCCCCCTTGTGTCCACCCAGGGGTCCGTCATGAAATTTTTTGAGTACCTCCTTGATATCTTCTGGTTTCGTTAAAAAGGTTGCCATATCCTCAACTTCTGATCGCCCTCCGTTTATTTCTTGCTTTATATTATTTTCTATCACGACCCTCTCTGATTGGTTCTCTTTGGTTGCTTTCTTTTGTGCTCTAGTTACGACTGATATGCAGTTTTCGGTATATGGTAGTCGGCTTAGCGCATCTGCATTTAAATTTGTTTTTCCGGACTTGTAGCAAATTTCAAAATCATATTCGGACAGTTTATGGCGGAATCGGGCCAGTCGTGATGTTTGGTCCTTCAAATTAGCAATACCTTTTAGCGGTTTATGATCTGTAAAAACGGTGAACGGTCGTCCTAAAAGATAACATCTGAAATTCTTTGTCGACCAGACAATTGCGAGAAATTCTTTTTCGATAGTCGAATATCGTTTTTCAGTATCGGATAACGCGCGACTAGCGAACGCAATGGGATGGTCTTCTCCAGGAGTACCTTGCGAGAGGACTGCCCCCAATGCATCGTTGCTTGCATCCGTCGTTAGTATGAATGGTTTCGAAAAATCCGCATATTTCAAAAGTGGTGGGTTTATTATTGCTTCTTTCAGGGCTTCCACAGACTTCTGGCAGTCATTTGTCCAAACGAATTCAACATCCTTTTTTAGTAAAGCTGTTAGTGGAAGTAGTAATTCTGCGGCATTGGGAATAAATTTCCTATAGTAGTTTGCTAATCCCAAAAATGCTTGCAATCCCTTTTTATTCTTGGGAATTGGGAAATTTTTTACGCATTCTACTTTCCCTGGGTCCGGCAGAAAGCCCTGTTCTGAACACGTATGCCCCAAATAAACTACTTCTCTTCGCAAAAATTGGCATTTCTCTGTTTGTATTTTAAGCTGATTTTCTCTTAATGCCTGCAACACTCTTCTCAAGCGCATTTCATGTTCGGTCAAATTTCTTCCGTAGATGACAATATCGTCCAAATATACAAAACAGTCGACTCCTTGTAGGCCAGTCAAGACACTATTCATTATTCTCTGGAATGTTGCTGGGGCTCCAGTGAGTCCGAATGGCATTCGTATGAATTCATAGTGTCCCGTTCCTGTGCTAAAAGCAGTTTTTTCCTTGTCATAGTCGTCCAGAAGTACTTGGTGATATCCGCTTGCCAAATCCAAAGTCGTAAAATATCTGCTGCAGCCCAGCTGATCGAGGATTTCATCGATTCGTGGTATTGGAAATACTTGTTTTATTGTCTGCTCATTCAATTGCCGAAAATCTACTACTAATCGCCATTTCTTTGTACCATCTGCACCTGCCTTTTTCGGTACCAAAATGATTGGAGCGTTCCACGGAGATTTGCTCGGTGCTATGATTCCTTGCTCCAACATTTCTTTGACTTGTTTGTTTATCTCTGTTTTATGAGCCTCGGGAAGGCGATATTGTCGGATGTTTACTGGTGCTTTCCCGATTTCCGTCTGTATTTCGTGCTTGAGCACATTTGTGTGGCTAAGTGCGTCCCCTTTTATATGGAACACATCCGCATAGTCCCTGCATATTGCAAGAAGGGAGTGTCTCTCTTCCTCATTCAGGGTGTCATCTAAACGCAAAGTGTTCATTATAGTATTTAATCTTTCATCCAGCTGACTACCTTCGCATACGTTTATCGTAGAATACTCTTGTGTTTGATAGTTTTCGAAGAGGCAAAATTCTAAGCTCTTTCCTTTTTCTAATTTCGCTTTTTCTTCTGAGGCGTTTAATACTGAAATATATCCGATTCCATTTCTTGGTTTCGTTAGTGTCTCACCTATATACACCTTTGGCAATATTTCCATCTTATGTACCACTAACTCGTCTGTCAGTAGCCCAGTGTCAATTGGGATTATTCTGACCGCTCGGGGTGGGATTGTGACAGTCGCTGCTATACAAATCCGTGGCCCTTGCCTCAATGATGTTAGGGGTAGCGTTGATGTCTGACTGCCTTTCATCTTAAAGGTCAGTTTTTTCTTAATCGTGTCCATAATAGTCCTATTCCAGAGCATGTCTCGCCCAAGGAGTCCATCTGCTGGCAGGGTGCTATTGTATGGTACCACATGGAGTTTAAATTGTAGTTCCGGATTTTGTCCATGCTGAATATTTATTGATCCCATGGTACGCGTATCGCCTCCGAACGCTCCTCTTAAAAATTTCTTTTCATCATCGTTTATAAGTGTATTTTTGTTTAATGCCTCTCTCTTTACCAAACTCGTATCAGCTCCTGAATCAACCAACAAGGTGACCTTCCCATTGATAGCCTGTCCGCAGGGTATTTCTATGTAAGCATCCTCTTGTGGTGCATTCGATGAAGTGTACATTATGAGTTTATTAACTTCTTTGATAAACATTTCTCCTCCTTTTGATTTTACTATGCATACTTGTTTCCATAATCTTATTAACAACGAAATTAGTGTCCAAAACCATTCGCAAAAGTAGCTCTCCGTAAAAATTCTTTGTTCAGTGCGTTGATTGATTTTAAAGGGCTCCATATTTTCCGTTTTCCACACAGAATAAACGTGAACCCGTATATTGCTATCAAACGAAACTCTTTTCCTCGCCTTTTTTGATTCCTTTTTCCGACTTTCCTCCAAATTGTTGCCGAACTCTACCTCCATTAGTTTTCTTAATTCTGATTCCATTTGATTTTCGATTTCTTTTTTCTCCGTACATCTTTGTTCTTCGATATTCTTTTTATTCTTTGTAGAATCTGCCCCGTTTTTTCGTCTTATATTCGTTTTCGATTTTTGTTTTATATAAGGGGCAGAGGATGGCCTCTTTTCTTTTCTTAATTGGGCGTTCCAGTCTGTTGGCCAAGACTGGGCCGTCGTGCGTTTCCCGAATTCTTTTGTTGCTGAGGACAGTTTCTAGAGATGTGCCCCACTCCTTGGCAATTAAAGCATTGAATCTCCGGACGATTGTTGTTACGGTTGTTGCCATTATCGTTTCTCGCTGCATTTTGCTGTGTATTGGTCGTGTGTTGTGGTGCCTGTTGCATTCCTGTCTGACGTGCATTGTCTTGAAAGCAAAAATTATTTGTACTGTGTCCTCTTACCTGACAACGCTCGCAGTACAAGCTACTTTGCTTTTTCCTACAATTTTCGACAGTATGTCCTCGCCGTGAGCAATATGTGCAGACCATAAATGTCTCCGGTGGCTTGTATCTTTCTGCTTTTGGTATGTTGGTGTTTTTCTGACAGTTTAGCCCTTCTTCATGTCCATAAATACCACAAAGCCTGCATAATGGCGTGTTCCTTCTTCTATAGCAAACGTCCCACAAATGTCCCATTTCCTTGCAGAATGCGCATGATAGTTCTGTCTGCATAGGTATCGTATTTAATGCATTTGTGTTGACTGTAGACGTGTAAGTAGCGTTTGGAGCTTTTATCCTTAGAAGTTCCTCTAATTTTATCGCTGACTCGATTAATTCCTTAATATTTGTACCATTTAATTTGTTTGCTATCTTTTCGTCTCTTAGACCTGTAAGAAATCGTCTCGCCGTCAAATCATGGTACTCCCATAACGAAGATTTCGCCTCTGGTCCATTCCATTTTTCTTTTATCACTGTTTCTGCTTCATTGAGATATGTTTCCATTCGAGCTCCAAAAAGACTAGCCCGTTCTCCTTCTCTTTGAAAGCTATTATCTATATCCAGCCTTATATCTTCCAAAGTTCTCCTTGAAGCATATGTATTCTTCACAAAATGACACATTTCATCTAAGTTATGGAAAGTCTTTGGGCTCATTCGTTCGAATGCGTCTCCTGTTAGCCGTTGCTTGATAGTACTTATTACGCCTTGCACATGTTCTTCGTCGATTGTGGCTTTCAAAATTTCACATCCTCCGATAAATTTGAGTACTTCCTCTCTAAGTCCTGGTCCTTTCGCTCCCGAAAAATATGGAACAAGGAGATGCGCACTTCTGATGGCTTCGTTTATATTTGCTGCCATTGTGACTTTAATTTTCGGTACTTGTTGCTGTGTTGACCTTGGATTCTCTGTCTCGAAATGAGTTTGTTGGGCCGAATTACTTGTTGCTCGTCTTGTTGGAACTGGCGACGTTTCGCAAATTGTTCGTAATTCTCGTTTAAGATTGCCTATTTCCACTCTGAGGTATTGGATTTCTTTTTCTTTTGCCTTATTTTGTTCAATGGCGTCTGATAATTCGCTGTTTCCTACTGCCTCTTTGAGAGCTTCTCGCAGTGACTGGTTTTGTTCCTCTGACTCTTCAATGAGAATTGTTTCTTGATCTATTCTTTTTCGCAATGTCTGACAATTCAAGGTGAGGTGTTGAACAGTTTCTTCTAAATCTTTAATTCGCGTCTTTGTCACGACGTTCGCTGAACTTACTGAATTCTTTGCCTTTTCGATTAAGTAAATTGCTTCTTCCAATTGAGTGCAATGGGCCAATGCTAGTTCGTTTTGGATCAAAAGCAAAAACTCGCGATTTGGATTTATTTCTCGTATTAAACTCCACCCTTCCGCTTGAGCAATGCTAGCGTGTTCTTCGGACTCTTTTAGTTTTTGTTTTAAAGCTTCTAACTCTTTTTCCATTTAATCGACGGGAAAAAACTCCGTTAAAAAAAATTTTACGTGCAAAAATCGATGTCGTAAAGGGCACAATCTCAAAATAGCAAATTACATATGTATGTAGTTTATTTGTGTACTTACCATTTTGACTGCGATTCTGTTTTTGTCGATTGTTCTTTCTTCTCTTCGGCCCCTTGATGATTATTCTTTCCTCTGCCGCTGTTTTTTATTTAAAGTCAGTTATTCTTGTTCTGTTATAAAATTTTTTCAGGGTTTTTCTTTTATCCCCTTCCTGCTTTGTGCCGCTAAGGTGTCCTTCGGAAGTTTCACTCACACCCGGATCCTGACGAATTAGGTTTCACCACTGTTCGACAGGTTATAGCAGTACAGTACAAAAAGGTTCAAACAAATGAATCGATACAATTCGGAATATTTTTGCCATTTTTCACTAAAGTGCCTTTCGGAAGTTTCACTCACGCCCAGGCCCCACTGAATTAGGTTTCACCACTGTTCAGTAGGTTTCAGTGAATGACTCAAATATGCCCAATAAATATCAATTTTAACCCACTGTGGCCAAACAATATTTTATTTTATTATTTTGCAAAGTTGACCTGGCACTTGCAATTTAAGTTAAAACTTCACGGATCGTAATTCGTTCCCAACTATCCTTAGTCGAAAACCGGCTGCGCCATAATGTTGTGCGTGCTGGGGGGAAGGACCTCGCGTAAAGCGCCAATAAGGACTCCGTACTTTCCCAAATAAAAACACTGACTTTATTCGGTTATAAGAAATGTTTATTTAATAAAGTCCTTTTAATAGTTTCTATTCTAGCTTACTTACTGCCCTAATCCCTAGCTAACACGCAGATCCACACTTTGTCGTCCTGGCTCGTAAGTAGGTGCGCCAAAGTTGAGATCTGATAGTGTACTTGTCGATTCCAAAATGCAAGTCCCTTTCCGTTGCTCGATGATCAGCTTTTATAATCAGAAAGTGCTTTGCATGCACTTTCCTCGAGTCGATCATTTCCAGTGTGCTCTTCTGCGTCTCTGCATCGTTCTATTTCTTCAGCTGGCTGTTGTTGTCGCGCTGACCCAGTTCTCTTTCCATGTTGCTGCACTATTAAGTAATAATTGGTGACCCAATTCTGCATTTGGCCCACTGACCACTGTTTGAATATGATAGCTTCATATTTCAACCGTCGAGCTTTGTTGACACATTGCACCCGATCGCTATCGTTTCTTCGTTTCCGCATTATTGATGACACTTTGCTATTTTCTTCTTAGTGCCGGCAGTGTGACGTGACTTCGGTAGAAGTGACTCACAACATATCTCATACAAGGCAATTTATTTATTTGTGCATGCTGTAGTGTTTCGTACATATGTAAAAATATGTCGTTTTGATTGTTCAATGTTTCTGTTTGTGCTTTTGGTTGGTTTTGTTTTGACTTTGATCTTGTTACTATTTGTTGAATATGTGCCGTGTCGTTGTTTATTTTTTTGATTTGCTCCAGCACGCCATGGGCTACTCCGGGGCTTAAAAAAACTAAAAAATCTTAAAACTAAATTTTATAAGCGTTTTTTGTCTTCAGGTAATTTTGGCTTTTATCTTAAATATAAATTTATATGCGTGAGTTTAATTTTCTAAACAAAATTCTTTATAAAATGTATATTTTGAATTTCGAATCAAAACTAAAATTAAATCCGAAAGAATTCTGGCGTTTTGTTAACTCTAAAAAGAAAAATTCCTACATTCCAAGGAATATGTTTTTTAAATCTGCCTACTCTAGCTGTGCAATTGAAACAGCCAATTTATTTGCTGATTTTTTTGCTTCAAATTATGAACCCATTGGGAGTGAGGGATTTGAAGACTGCGAACCTAACTCTGCCATTGATTTCGGCTGCATGAGTCTGTCCGATAATGACGTCATCACTGGTATTTCGAACTTGAAGAATTCATCTAAAAATGACTTAGATGGTATCTCGGTTATCGTACTCAAGCGTTGCTCTAAAAGTATTGCCATGCCCTTAAGAATTATTTTCAATAAATCTTTGAGTGCTGGAAATTTTATTGATGATTGGAAGACAGCGACTATTACGCCTATTTTTAAATCTGGCAATAAAAGTAATATTGAAAATTATAGGCCAATTTCTAAAATATCAAATATAAGCAAACTTTTTGAATGCATAGTAAAAGATAGAATATCTTTTGCAGTAAAAAGTTTAATTTCTCCTTTCCAGCATGGTTTTGTGTCTGGAAGATCGACTGTGACGAATCTCGCTATTTTTACCGAGTACTGTCTATCGGCTTTTGCAGAAGGATACCAAGTGGATAGTATCTATACTGATTTTTCAACGGCATTTGATAAGGTGTCACATAAAATCTTGGTTTTGAAGCTTGCTGCAATGGGATTTCACTCAACTTTCTTAAGCTGGATTGAATCCTATCTTTGTAATAGAGTTTCATTTGTCCGTGTAGATAATATGTTGTCAAATCAGATCATCGCAACGTCAGGGGTACCGCAAGGTAGTATTTTGGGCCCTCTGTTATTCGTATTGTTTATTAATGACATCTCTAATTCTATAAAAATTTCTCAATGCCTCCTTTTTGCTGATGATCTAAGACTTTTCTTGAAAATCAAAAATATGTCTGATTCTGAAACGCTTCAGGTTTAATCTCAGCTTTTATATCAATGGTGTGCTAACAACCGGCTCTTTCTTAATTTAGAAAAGTGCTCATTTGTTACTTTCTCTAAATGTGGTAACTCTCTTCCCACCTCTTATTGTCTTGGTTCACACTCTCTTAGAAGTATGGATATGGTGAAAGATCTGGGAGTGGTGTTTGACTCAAAGTTTGGGTTTACACAGCATCTGAATTATATAATTCCGCAGGCCTATCGAATGCTAGCTTTTATAAAACGTAATGGTTCGTGTTTTACTGATCCCTATACACTAAAGTCTCTATATATATCGCTGGTTAGATCTAAGCTTGAGTATGCATCCTTTATTTGGAGTCCGTACTATGAAATTCATATTTCCCGCGTTGAGAGAGTGCAAAAATCGTTTACACGTTTTGCGTTGCGTGGATTGTTTTCTGGTGAAACGTTTCCACCATATTTAACTCGTTGTGCCCTTATTGGTATCAAAAAGTTAGAATCACGCCGTACCTTGCAATCTATTCTTTTTATTTCGGATATTATAAGTGCTAGGGTAGATTGTCCGGATCTACTTCATCTTTTAACATTTAATGTTCCAAACCGAATTTTAAGGCGTATGGATATGTTTTATATGAAGCTGGTGAGAACTAATTATGAAAGGTTTGCCCCTTTCTATAGAGCTTTATCTTGCCTAAACGCTATTGCGGGCAACGCTGACATTGACTTTTACCTGTCTAGAGAGCGACTAAAATCCATTTTAGTATTTTTCACATAATTGTAAAATACATTCTAATCATTATTATACACATAACCTTAAGTTAGTTGTTAAGCTATGGTCTGTAAGAACACTGTTTCATAGACTGAATAAATAATAAATCCACATGAGTTTTAAAGTTTTTGATTTTTACCAATTATATTCCGTATTTCCGAAATGATGTGGGTGGATGAGCGATCATTTGTTATTGCTAGAGTCACGGACTGGCTATCGGTGCATATTATGCTCTTTTTGGAGGTGTTTAGAGCTAGTTTGGCTGCTTTGAGAATAGCTGTTGCTTCTGCTGTGAAAATACTGCAAAAGGGTTGCAGTTGTCCTGATAGCAATTCGTTGCCAATGCAATCAACCACTGAGTAGAAGGTACCTCGGCAGGACTTGGAGCCGTCCGTATAAATGAGTTCCCAACCAGCGTTTAAGTAAGGTGTTGTTGCTTCGTTGAATAGCTGTTTAAGAGTTGGACAACAGCTGGCAACCCTGCTCGGTAACAGCTGAGTTTACGCGCTCGTCAAATCGAAATTTTTAAAATCCAAATTTTCAAATTGTATAAAGCAACTTATAATTGTTTCTCCGACTCGCGCGATTCTTCTCATCTTCATCGTCCTGAGGAACTGAGGATTTCAAGCTACATCGGGTGAGACGTTATCATTCCACGTCGAAAGTTGCAATATTCCAAACTTCGATTTTCTCCACTCTCTATTCTCTTATCATTTATCATCTTTCTCATTGCATCTTTAATTTTTTTTCTTTCGCCAAAGTTGTCTAAAATAAACTTAGCTTGTACAAAAATCCACACCAAAGCTTTAAGCTCTGCCTTATCCTAGGCAAGACTTAGAGATTGGCTTAGGGATTTATCAAGCTTTTCCGCTAGGGCACAACGTATGCAACGTGATACCCTTAAACTTCAGCCTGAAAGAAGGCACTCTTTTAGTGGCTCTAACGCCAGAAATGCGTACTTAATAGTGAAAGCGTCTGAGCTACAGCGATCGCAAACCAATTCCCCCGTTCTAACTGAAATAGACAATACAAGAACCATCACCATTGAGAGCACAGCAACAGATGTGGCGCTTCTTGATAGCATCGGAACAAAAGCTCCTGCTAATAAAATAAGCGATCCAGCAGTGCAGACAGGCATGGACCGCTACATTAAAATTAAAAAGAAGCTTAGCCCGCAGAAATCAAATGTGGGCAAGCCTAAAGTCAATAAGACAAACCCAAATGCTAATCCATCGAACGTGCTAATTGGTAATAGATTCGCAGCACTAAGTACTGAGGATGCTCAAGCTCCTGTTTCTCCAAGCGCTTCTGGAAATAAGTCTCCGAAGCCGCCATAAGGCTCATTGGCCATGTTCACACGTTGACGTGACTGACGAACCAGAGGGAGTCCACGACGCTCTAAGACCGACCATACGTGACGAAGAGTCACATCCTGCTCGAGGTGCCCCTGCGGGTCACACAAGCTTCCTGGGATAATGTCTTCTGTATTGCACAGTGGACATCTCCCTGGAAGCTTGTGTAACTGTGCTAAATATGGCGGATCTAGAGAGGAAAACTCGATAAAACCCGTAATCTTAAAAGTGTTAATCGTCACCGTGCCTACAGGATGGATGTTGCAACGTTACTGCCTCGCAAACGGCGTACTCCAGATACATGGCGACCTCTGGTTTTATTTAGCCTTCCTGGAGCATGAGGCTCTGCTTCGGGTGACAGTGTATTTCCTCATTACTCGTGGGAACATTTATGGACTCAACAAATAATTTAAATACAAATGCACTTGTGCAACAAATTTTCGGCGATTCCGAAGGGCAGCAATTGCCCACTGGAATCAATGAACAAATGGAGACTGCACCAATTCAAATGGAATCTATTCCAACAGGAGTGGAGCAATCTTCAGTAGGGGCTCAACCTAACCAAATGGATGTAGATCCTACCGGGCAGGTAGAGCGAATCCCTACTGACGAGGAAGACGCCTTGCTTGCTTCCCCGTCCAAAGACAGAACTGGCAAAATGCCGAAGCCTGACAAAGCTTGTGGGGCCGAGCGCAGACGGCAAAAGTTCTACGTCTCTAAAGGACTGTGCCTTGACGAAGCCAAAAGGCTGGCTAAGCTGCCAATGGCGGAGGGAAAGAAAGAGATGGCACTGTCTCTACAAGCGGCGAAGAAAAAGGACCGATCTGAGGGCTCATTCACTACGCCACCACAGAACACCCCCAAGAGGCAGATGGGACCGCCGGACGTGAGGTCCGAAGCTGGAAAGCACCCGGGAACACTAGTTGCACCAGCAAAGGAGCCCAAAGCCTCTAAGGTGGTGAAGTCGGCTAGCGCAGCGGGAGTACAGGGAGCCATCCTGGACAGAGTGCGTCAATTGAAATCGGGCTCAATGAAGCCCTCCTTCAATGGATGTACTTTCAGACCAGGATGGTTGTCTGTAGTCTGTTCGGGTCCTGAGACGGCAAACTGGCTTAAGGTCAACCTAGGAGCCTTATCGCCGTGGAAGGACGCCAAACTCAAACTTGTGGAGGAGAAGGACATTCCTCGTCCACAAATATTTATAGGATATTTCCCAGAGAGGCAAACAACCTCCAACGAAGATATCCTATCTTTAGTCCAAGGCCAAAACACCGGCCTAAGGGTCGCAGACTGGCGAGTGCTCAACAGGGCGCAAAAAGGTGCCTCAATAGAGCTAACGCTGTCAATGGACCCTATCTCAGCCAAAAACCTGACTGAGATGGACTACAAGATAAACTACGGCTTTGGCAGGGCGAAGATTCACCCGAAAACCAAGGCCGTAGCAAGCGGTGGTGATGCTGTCCCAAAGGCATCCGAAGAGCGACCTAGTTGCTCACGGAAAGCCCAGAGCTCGGGAACAAACACAGCTCCAGCATCACAGGAGAGCGCAGAACGTAACCGTCCCCCTCCAACATCCACCCCATCTTCACCGGCTCCCATCGCCAAGCCCTTTCTACGCCCACCTGTGAACCCATACCCAGGGCGTAGAGGGCAAGGGCGAGGTAGGACACAGGAAGAAAGAGTGATGGCATCTGGTAGGAGCAAGAAGGTCGCTAAACGCGCCTTCAAGGTCACGAAGTGACCATGCTCCCAAGAAAAATCAAGGCCATACAAATGAACCTCCACCATGCAAAGGCGTCTTCGGATGTCCTAAGCAGGAGGTTCACAAAAGAGGGACTGGACATAGCACTTGTCCAGGAACCCTGGGTTCACGGTGGGACCGTCAAAGGCCTCAACCTTCGCGATGGTAAGTTAATCTTTGCCAAAAATCACTACAGACCTAGAACTGCAATCATCATAAGGAACAAAATTAACTTTCTCCTCATTTCAGAGCTTTGTTCACAGGATCTGGTGGCAGTAATTGCAAAGATCCCTACGCTCAGGGGAGAACAAGAGGTGGTGCTAGCGTCGGCCTACCTTCCTGGAGACAGCGATCTAATACCCACAAGGGAACTATTGGCCCTAGAGGAGTACTGCAGCAGGAGGAACCTCAAATGGCTAGTCGGTTGTGATGCGAATGCCCATCACACGACATGGGGTAGCACCGACATCAATTTAAGGGGTGAGTCATTATTAGAATATATTATTAGTAAAAACATAAATATTCTAAACCGGGGTAACGAGCCGACATTTGTTAATGTCACAAGGGGAGAGGTCCTTGACTTAACTCTCTCCAGTCCTAACATGTTGTCTGTTATCTCAAACTGGCACGTCTCAAAATAAGTCTCGATGTCAGATCATAAACATATTATGTTCGACATAGATGCTCCTACAGAGGAGTTCCAAGTTTACCGTAACCCAAAGAAAACCAATTGGGAAAACTTCCGCTTCTGTGTAGAACAGAAGATAAACTGCTCAGATAGTGCGATTAATTCGACCTATGAGCTTGAGACAGAAGCTAAACTTCTGCAGAGTAGTCTCAAACAAGCGTTCGAGGAGAGCTGCCCGCAGAAAGCCAAAAAGGCGCAAAGGGACGTCCCCTGGTGGAACAAAACACTTGAGAAGCTCAGGTGTAGCACCAGGAAGCTCTTCAATAGGGCAAAGCGAACAGGCGACTGGACCGCCTATAAGGCAGCCCTTACAGAATACAATAAAGAATTGAGAAAATCCAAAAGGGCCACATGGAGGGAACACTGCAGCAGGGTGTCAAATCTCCCTGATATGTATCGCCTCCAAAAGGCTCTTGCGATGGATCACTCAAACGGCCTCGGTACCCTCAGGAGGCCAGATGGTTTTACGTCAACGATCCGTGAGACAGGAAGACTCTTGTTGGAAACCCACTTCCCTGGCTGCGTTCCTGCGTTTGAACGTCCTTGCCAAACAGCTGTCATAACAAATGCAGCAAATGGTAGAGCCAGAAGTCTTGCGGGGAAAATAATTAACTCCCATACGGTACAGTGGGCAATTTCAACTTTCAGCCCATATAAATCGCCGGGCCCGGACGGCATCCGCCCATGCCTGCTTCAGCAGGGTTCTGGGCTTATTACAACTCCACTGGTGAGAATATTTAAAGCCAGCTTATTAATGGCTCATATTCCATCAAACTGGAACGAGGTGAATGTAGTGTTCATTCCCAAACTGGGGAAAACAAATGAACACAGTCCTAAGGCCTTCAGGCCTATAAGCCTCAGTTCCTTTTTCATTAAAACAATGGAAAAACTCATTGATCAGTACATAAGACGAGACTGTCTGAAGTACCAACCACTGAACAAACAACAATTTGCCTACCAACCTGGTAAATCAACTGTGACTGCCATACACAGCCTCACTACTATAATAGAAAAGGCTATACTGGCAAAGCAAATAGCCCTCTGTGCATTCATAGACATCTCGGGGGCTTTCGATAACACCTCTTTCGAAGCTATCGAAACAGCCATGTACCAAAAAGCTATCCCACCCTTAATAGCTAATTGGATACTAAATATGTTGAAAAACAGGAAAATATCCACTGAATTAGGAGGTGAAAATCAGTCGATCAATGCAGCTAGAGATTGTCCTCAAGGCGGAGTACTTTCTCCCCTACTATGGATACTAGTCATTGACGATCTCCTCAACCACCTTCAAGAGCAGGGATTTGCAGCGCAGGGCTATGCAGATGACCTCGTCATTTGTGTAGCCGGTTGGGATGACATTACCATCTCATCTCGCATGCAAACGGCCCTTCAACTGGTAACAAACTGGTGTGATGAAAAGGGTCTCACTGTTCAGACGAACAAAACAAAGCTAGTGCCCTTTACTAAAAGGACTAAGACCAATCTCTTTAGTCCCACAATTCTGGGCAACTACATTCAATTCAGCGATGAAGCCTCCTATCTGGGAGTGATCCTAGACAGACGGCTGAGCTGGAACTCGCACCTAGACCATGTTGTCAGCAAAGCCTCAAAGGCTCTTTATGTGTGCCAAAGGCTCCATGGCAAGACGTGGGGAATTTCCCCACGAATGGCATATTGGTCTTTCACTACGATTGTTAGACCAATAATTACTTATGCTGCCCTTGTATGGTGGACAAAGGTCAGACAAAGGACCGCGGAAGCCAAACTGGGCAAGCTACACAGACTAGTGTGTGGGAGCATCACAGGGGCAATGAAAACCTGCCCCACAGATGCGCTGGGTGTCATCACCGGCATCCCCCCTCTCACTATCCAAATTCAGAGAGAGGCATGTGCAAGCGCTTTAAGATTGCACAAAGTGCCAAATCTCAAAAGTGGGGATCTTCAAGGGCACCTCACGATATTGTTGAATGTATCTGAGGACCCAATAATGAAGATGCCAGACCGAATACAACGTATATTGCGTTTTGACCGCAAGTACAAGGTAATAATTCCTGAACGAAGTGAATTCAAAAACATCTTACTTCACATAGAGAAAGGATCACAAATCTGGTACACAGATGGGTCCAAACTTGAAAATGGAAGTACAGGTGCAGGCATCTTGGGACCTAGATTCCAGAAAGCAGTACCAATGGGTCTATACCCAACCATATTTCAGGCAGAATTATATGCGATTGAAATCTGCGTCCGCGAATGTCTGAAGAGGAAGACAAAGGGGAGCAGTATCCATATAATGTCTGATAGCCAGGCTGCTCTTCTAGCCTTAAGGGCTGTTAACATCTCATCTGGACTAGTAGAGAATTGCCTCAATCTCCTCAATGACCTCGGGAACCACAACAAAGTAACACTTTGGTGGGTCCCAGGCCATGAGGGCTACGAAGGGAACGAAAGGGCAGATTGCCTCGCCAAGCGGGGAGCTCAAAGACGCCTCATCGGGCCTGAACCTTTCTGTACACTTCAGAAGTCATACTGTGCAGAATTACTCAGAAATTGGGAGGATAAGTGTTTTCATACTTCCTGGATGAAATCAAAAGGTCAAAGACAGGCCAAAAGATTCATCACTCCCAACAAACTAATCTCCAAGAGATTACTGTATCTCGGAAGAAAAGATTTAAAGATCCTTACCGAATACTTCACAGGGCACTGCAAATTGAGATATCATCTCAAAAAGATAGGCCTATCGAACGAATCGAAATGCCGGTTCTGTGAAATGGATGAAGAAACGCCAGAACACATTCTCTGTGACTGTCCATCTCTGGCCAGCCGCAGAATCCTCAACTTTGGGGAGGCGCTTGTCGCCCCCTACAAATTTTGGTCTGTCTTAAAACCGTCCACAGTGCTCAAATATATTAAGAGCCTAAGGATAAATAAATAAAACAACCCTGGGGGTAGCACAATCGATTCATTATGGGTCGCGGTGCGCACAGAGCCCCCATCTAATAATAATAATAAATACCCACTGGGGTTCGCGCCTAATTTCTCCAAGGGGTAGACAACTTTACAACACCCTGATGATTTCATCCAGTAATCTAGGCTTCCTTTCACCTGGACATCCAACGTATTGGCCAACAGATCAAAACAAAATACCAGACCTTATAGACTTTGCCATCATACGAGGTATCGATAACTCTCGTATTTTAACGTCGATAAGTTATGAAATGTCTTCAGATCATTGTCCTCTAATTTATAAAATTTCGAGAAACACAAGAACAACGTGCCCCCTCCTAGACTGACCACCTCTAAAACAAATTGGGTAAAATACAAAAAGTACGTTGCAACACACATACACTCTGAATATTCCATAAATAATGAATGTCAAATCGATGAAGGGGTTGTAACCTTAAATTCAATACTGATTTCAGCGGCGGAGCATTCAACCCCAACGAGCTTTACCACTGTCCATAGAAATTGCCATCATACTAACAGTGTAATCGAAAGGCTTCTACAAGAAAAGCGTAGATTGAGGCGAGAATGGCAACAACATAGGTCCCCTGAAAGTAAAGTCAGACTCAATAGAGCTACAAAGCAACTCCAAATCGCTCGTCAAAACGATCGAGATAAGAGAAATTTTAACTTCATCTCTAACCTTTCGCCAAATAGTTCATCGAAAGGGTCACTGTGGAGAGCCTTAAAAGTGAAAAACCCCCCCCCACAGACCACGAATCTCCCTTAAGAGATTTAAGAGGAACATGGGCAAGAAGTGATGAGGAGAAAGCATTAGCGTTTGCCCAACACTTGTGCTCAGTTTTCCTTCCAAACTCTTCTTTATCTGGCCGTAGACTTCCCCTACATGAGGAAAACAACGAATCTATCCCTATTACCTTTCATGTCAGTGAAATAGAATGTATTATAAAAGGAAACTTTATCGAGAAAAAAGCTCCAGGTTATGACTTGATAACCCCAAAAATGATCAAGGAGTTACCAATCATCGCTATCGCGTATATAGCAAAACTCTTTAATGCTATTATATCCTTTTCACATTTCCCTGAGGTATGGAAAGAATCGCTCATAAAGATGGTATTGAAGCCAGGTAAAGACCCGACATCAACCAGCTCTTATCGACCAATAAGCCTTCTCCCCTGCTTATCTAAACATTTCGAAAAAGCTCTTCTTTTTAAGATAACGCCATACGTTCACGTGCATAACCTAATCCCGACTCATCAATTTGGCTTTAGGAAAAAACATGGAACGATAGAACAGGTAAATCGGATCACGCAAGAAATTCGGAATGCCTTTGAAAAAAAAGAATACTGTTCTGCAATATTTCTTGACATTGCTCAAGCCTTTGATAAAGTGTGGCATGAGGGACTTATAGCTAAAATAAAATCTCTTCTTCCTCAAAACTTACATGGCATTCTCATATCATATCTTCAAACAAGATTCTTTAGGGTAAAAGTTAATGAAACCATTACGGAAAAATTTGAAATATATGCAGGAGTCCCGCAAGGCAGTGTACTGGGCCCCTCTCTTTACCTTCTATACACAGCCGACATACCTACTAGTGACAACATTGTTATGTCAACTTTTGCTGATGACACAGCAATATTGAGTTGCCACCGCGATCCTATGGAAGCGTCAAGAACTCTACAGGGGCATATGCAATTAATTGAAACTTGGCTTTCAACCTGGGGTATAAATGTAAACGAACGAAAATGTAAGCACATTACATTCACACTAAGAAAAGGAATAAGTCCAACTATACTCCTTAAAGGAGTTTCCATTCCTCAAGCAGATAATGTTATATTTAGGAGTTCATCTAGACAAACGATTAACTTGGCGAAAGCACATCGAAGCAAAAAGAACCAACCTAAAGCTAAAAGCATCAAAAATTCACTGGTTAATTAACCATCGCTCCCCTCTACATATGGAGTATAAAGTTCTTTTATATAATAGTTTATTAAAGCCACTTTGGACATATGGCATTCAGCGGTGGGGAAATGCCTGTGCTTCCTCTATTGAAACAATTCAAAGAGCTCAATCGAAAATTCTCCGAATCATTACAGGTGCTCCATGGTACATTCGAAATGAAAGTATTCACCGTGATCTACAAATTCCGCTCGTTAAGGACGAAATAATACGTTTAAAAGCGTCGTATATTCATAAATTAAGACATCACTCGAACCAGCTAGCAAGAAGTCTTAATAACACAACGAGTCGTTCACGCTTAAAAAGAAAGGACCTTCCGTCCGCATCTATGAGTCTAGACGTATAACACAGATGCTCCGCTATCTGTTATCTGCACCTTGTCTCGTGCATGCTTAAAACTCGTTTAAGCAAGGATTCGTTCAGATTGAGGCACCTCGCTCGTGTTTGCTCAATTCTGAACTTCAAACAGCAACCGTTCCAGCTAACCAGGACTCATTAAGTCTGACGCACCTCGCTCGTGCACGCCAGTGTATTTTCCAATCAAGGATTCTCTAACCTTGACGCACCTCGCTCGTGCGGGATCAGTACTCGACAGCGCAGGCCGTTATACAGCGCTAAGGCCCAGTTTCTAATATTGAGGCTCATCGGAACTAAAAACTGTTTTTATATTTCTCTAAATGTATAATTAGTTACGTAAAATTTTAGAAATAAGATCCGAATACTTTCTGTTAGTTCCCACTCAAAGGAAGATCCAGAAAAATACAATCAAAGTTTATAAAAAAAAAAAAAAAAAAAGAGTTGAGGCTGGAGTGGAATTTTTCGGGTGTTCAGTCAGGTTTAGGAGCACTGATTCATTTAAGTTAGTCCACGGAGGAATCTTTTTGATGTTAGGCTTCTGAAAAGTGAAGTTGATGCCCATATTGCTGCAGTATTCGAGACACCTAAAGATCGCTGATTGTTTACGTGGCTTGTTTTTTCTGGAGGAAGCTTTTTTGGCAGTTTTGTACAGTAAGGTGTTGCAGCTGAACAGTAATTTAGGAATGAGTCTCCTCGTTTTCTGCACGGCTCTTTCTTCAATCGTAGGCAGGTCAGCTTCAGTGAGAACGCACTTAATTAGCGATGTTGGGAAAGCTCCTATGGATCTACGCGCTGCAGTGTGATAAAGCGGTGTTATGAGGCGAAGGTGGCTCTTAGCGCAGTGCCCGTAGATTCAATGCCGTAGTCAGTGTTTGAAAGGACCAATGCTCTTAGAATATTTAAAAGTATATTCGGATGAATTAGGCTGTGTTTAGTTGAAAGGTACTTAATAATATTTATTCTAGTATTTAAGTCTTTCTTAACGTAGGTACAGTGGTTTCTATAGTTTAATTTAGTGTCAAAAATTATACCTACAAATTTTAAACTATCTGTGTTTTTGATGGTGGTGTTTTGGAAATGAAGGGTTAGAGGTGAACAGTTTCTTTTTTTGCAAATATGAAAGAGTGATGACTTTTCAAGTGAGATGCTGGCTCCTGAAGAGATTGACCAGTTATGTATTACTTCCATGGCTGCGGTTAGATCAATTTTTAATTTTTCTAAGTTTTTTTGCTTGGTATATAAGATGAGGTCATCGGCATACATTAGATGGCATAAGCCTTATGTTTTGATAGGATTTTGTTTATTTCATCGAAGGCGATGATAAAAAGGACTACTGAGAGAGGAGAACCTTGTGGGATACCGTTGTGTAATTTGACTGTGGAGGATAAGGTGTTATTGGCTTTGACGGAAAAGGTCTTATTGGTTAGGAATGACTTTACAAAGTTATAGACTTTTGTGCCTACTTTCCATTTGGATAATTGTCGGAGAACTACATGTATCCCGATTCTGTCGAAGGCTTTGGTAAAGTCTATACTTATGACTGAGACATGGTTTTTTGAGCTAAGGGCTGTAGTAATGAAGTTCTCGAAGAGAAGGAGGGTGTCTATGGTACTATGGCCGGCTTTGAAGGCCAACTGATGTGGGCTGATTAGGTTATTACGTGTGGCGAACCAGAAAAGTCTAACTGCAATGATTTTTTCAAGTACATTGCCAAGGCATGGGAGTAGAGAGATAGGTCTGAAGTTCGGGGCGGTGGTGCTATTTTGTTGATTTTTCGGAAGGGGAATGATTAATGCATTCTTCCATGCCTGGGGATAGATTCCTTTGAGCAGGATAAGGTTGAAGAGCTCAACTATTCTTGCTTTAGCTTATGATGACATATGTTTAATCATGCTGTATGAAATTTTATCCCTACCGGGGGTTATGCCTTGCAGCTTTGAGATGGTGCTATCGAATTCGAAAAGAGTTATACATTTATCTATTTGTTTGGCAGCTATGGAGGGTCTGTTGTTTGTGTACGTCAAGTTCACAACGGAGGATTTGTTAGCGGAAAAATCAGGGTGGAAATTACAGTCGTGAGAGTATGTGGACCAGACCTCGGCAAAATGATTGCAGATGGCTGCTGGTTCGTAGAGTGGGCCCTGATCGCTTTCAATGAATTTGATTGTGGGGTCCGTGTAATTGCCATTTAGTGTTTTTATGCGGTTCCACACTTGCTTGGGGTTGGATTTCTGGTTGATTGCTCCTATGAAATTTTCTAAAGATTGACGTTTTGCGGTTTTCAGAGTTTTTTTGAACAGGGCATTAGCCCTTTTGTAATTAATTAGGTTTTCTAGGGATCTTATTCTTTTGTATTTGTTCCAGAGACTATTTTTGTGGTTACGTAACTCTGCTAATGCAGGAGACCAATATGGGGTGTGATTTTTATTTTCCCAGATGTTTGGGGGATAGAGAGGTGGGCAGCAGTACGAATGGATTTATGGAGAATTGCTACTTCTTTGTTGATGTGTTGAGACGAGGCGTATTTGGCAAGTATAGAGTCAACTATAAAACTGAAATTGGTCCAGTCCGCTTTGTCTGTGATGAATTTGGGGTCGCGTTTGTTATTTTTTGAATGGTTGCAGAGTAATTTAGTTACTATGGGAAAGTGGTCGCTGCCATGGAGCTGATTAAGAGTGGAAGATGTAAATTTTGGTCCTATGGAGGATGAGCACATGGCTATGTCAATGTGTGTGAAAGTTTGGTGTGTTGAGAAGTGGGTGGGAGACTGGTCATTGGGAACAATTAGGTTATTTGCATGAATGAAATTTTCGATTATTTTACCTCTGTTGTTTATTTTAGGTGAGCCCCACAGTGGGTTCCACGCATTAACATCACCTACAAGTAGGAAGGGGCGGGGAAAATGGGCAATTATATCGTTTAGGTCTTGAATATTGAGGCTGTCTGATGGCGGAATATATGCGTTGATGATTGTGAGTTTGAATCCAATGTTTATTTCTACTGCTATGGAAGCAATATTGGATTGCGTGTCCAAAATTTTGTAAGGAATGCCTTTTTTGATGAGAATGGCTATGCCTTGTTTGCTGGAACTGATTAGTGGTAAATTGTAAAAAAAAAACTATTGTATTGTGATGAGACTTTGCCCACAGTGTAGGAGGGCAAGTGTGTCTCCTGTAAGGCAATGAAAGAAGGTTGAATGTCTTTAATTAGGAGATTGAGTTCGTGGTAATTATTAAAGAAACCTTTCATGTTCCATTGTAGGATATCAAATGTCATAGTGTAATATGTATGCGTGTAAAAAGGAAAGAGAAAACAAAAGAAAAATAAATAAAAGAAATGAAAAAAAAAAAATAGTGCTAAGTTTCGTTTCCATTTCATTTATGTTTCCATTTCGTTTTCACTAGCTGAGAGATTATCAGTGTTCAATGGATTAAGGTATTTTCGGCTTAGAAAATTGATGCGATCGGCGATCGATGGGATGTCCAAGCTGTGGTTGGTAGGTGGGCTAGGAGAAGAGAGTGGGGAAAGAGAGATTCTCTTATTGCGGTCTGTAATAGTTTTCTCGTTTTGATTGCTGTTGGTGTTAGTGTTTACTATTGGAATTGAGTCGAGCACGCTGGTTGTAAGCATGGTTTGGTTTTTTGGAGAAGAGCCGATTGGAGTGCTTGTGTATATTTTGTAGGTGTGTTGCTTTGTGAGAGTATTTCTTGTGTAGATGGTTGATTGGTTTTATTTGTGATTGTGTCGTTTTGTGGATTAGTAGGAAATGGGTTGGAATTTGTAGATGAGCTTGCAGGCTGTAGGTCGAAAGGGGCGTCAGAGGGGCTCCCTGTGCTGGTGACTGCATTTGAATTTTGAGAGATTGTTGAAGAAAAGGTAATGGAGGGAGAGACGGTTGAAAGAGATTGTATTTTATGTAAATGAATTGCTTCCCGAACGGAGCATTTATTTTTTGTTTTGATTGCAAGAATTTATTTAGCTTGTTGGAATTTTTTGCAGAGGTTTGAGGAAGAGGCGTGCGCTTCAAAGCAATTAGCACATGATGTGCGTGTATAATTTGCGGGAGTGTGCGGAGGGAGATTGCAGTTTTCACATGTAAGGGAATTTTTGCAGAATTTTTTGGTATGTCCGAGTTTCTGACAGTTTTTGCAACGCAAGGAATTGGGGAAATACTCACGCACTTTTACTTTCGTCCAAGAGATGTCCACTTCTTCAGGTAGCTTGTATCGGTCGAAGGTTAGAAGAATAACCCCACTTGGGGTTCTTTTTCCTTCTGATTGCCTAAGGAACTTGTAAGCGCCAATGACACCTTGGGAAGACATTTCTTCCACTATTTCCTTTTCGGGTATGTTAATAAGGTAGGGTGCATAAACTGTACCCTTGCACTGATTAAGATTTTCGTGGAGTTTTGCTTTAATTTCACAGACACCTTTTAGGGAATTTTGTGAGAGGAATTTGTTGGCTGTTTGAATATCGGGCAAAAGGAGGAGTAAGCTACCATCTTTAAGCTCGGTGATGGATTTGATTTTGTTAGAGATACCGTGAAGCGCTTTATGCACCACAAAGCATGAGAACTGTGATTAATGGCATTTTGTCATTGAAGGGTTATTACCACAAATTTAGGATCAGCCTGTCTTGTGATGATTGGGAGCTCCGGAAATGCTTCATCTAGTGTTGTTGTTGCTTTGCGTTTTTTTATTTTTTTGTGATTTTCGCTTAAGATTGAGAACCGATTTGAACCGTTAGCGGGTGGCCCGGAGGCCATTGTTTATAGAAAAGTAAATAAGCTGTGGTTTTTTTAAATGGATTCTGTCACTTTTTGTAGTAGCGGGAAGAGTGCACTGTTATATGAGAGTGTGCATTGAAGCTAAAGTTTTGCACCAAGGGGCTATGCGAATTGTTGAAAGCGCAGGTGGTAGACACGACTTGTTCGAATGAGAGTTAGTCGAAGACTGTGTCCAAAGATATATATTTCCACCAAATAATGGGAAAATAACAAATTTCGGAGCCCGCATTAAGTAAGTAAAGTCCCACCCACTATTTAAATAATAATTAGTGTCCGACCGAAGGTTCGGCTTCGGCTTCGGTAATCGGCATAATCGGCCAATTCTTAATCTTCGGCTTCGGCTTCGGCTGGAAAAAGCCGAATATTTTAGCCGAATATTTTTGCATTTTAATGGAAGTAAAATAGTCACGATAGATTTTCAGTTGCTTCATTGAGACCTTTTACACTAGTGAATTATTGCCGTAAATTCTCACTTTGTGGGCGACTAATATGGTTACCAGACTATTGCGTTAAACTGAATTTAGTACCTTAAGTAGACTTTAGTAGTGAGTTTAAACTGAGTTTGGGGTATTTAAATTCAGAAATAAACTCATGAGTTTAGGCATTCGTTGCTGCACCCCTTACATTTCACTACCTTTTTTTGACAACGATGAAATTACCTGGTTGCTTCTTTTTTCAAATCTTTAGAGGTGAATGAATTTTCGTTTGTTTTAAGGGGGTCTTCTCATTGAAAACCCGTTTTTTGGACCCTTTTTAGAAAAATTCTTATTTGAAAATGCAAATAATTGAAAAATTTTTTTATTTATTGTATTACAAAAGGTTCAAAGTAAATAAAAAAAATTTTTTTGCCTCGATACGTGGGCTGTTCAAAAAGTAATGAGACTTCAAAGTTGGTGGTGAAAAAAAGGTGCCGTCACGGCGGCCACGATTCCGGGTCTCCGGAGCGTCCGAAATGGAAAAAAACGGGGTTATAATCAGTATAGATGTAATTCTCGGGTGAACCTCAAGCTTAATTTTGTGATTTTTTTTTTACAAAATGGCGGCCATTCAAAAAAAATTTCAATTTCGGGCTTTTTTTTTTGTAGTTTAGTGTAAAAAAAAAAAATTGTAAAAAATTTTTAAAAATTATGGTCGAGGTTCACCCGAGAATGGTGACCATTCTGCGTCGATTCCACTTTGTTTCATGAAAATCGGTTCAGTTGAACTGGAGATATTATGGCTGCCAGTTCGAAAAACGTGGTTTCGAGATAAACGCGTTTAAAGTTTGAAGCAACGCAAAAATTACTCGTTTTAGCGCAGATCTTGCTCGACAAAGAAGGCTATATCCTCTAAACTATTTCGAATTTCAAAAAATCCTTTTAGGGGCATATTCACAACTACCCAAGCTATAAATAAATGCAAAAAAAAAAGTCGAAAAAAAAGTTGCTCAATGAGAAGACCCCCTTAATAATAAAAATAAATAAAATATCTTTCTCCCCAATTAATCTTGTTTGCGCCCGGATTTGAACCTCAGCCTTTCGAGTTCCAAAGCGGAGGCCAATCCACTATACCACGATATCTTTTCGATCAGTCAAAGCAAACATCTTATTTAAGTTCGAACAGGCGTGTGAGCTCGTAAACTCAGAATTTACAGTCTGGAAGGGTATTTTCTCAATTCAACTTAAGGAGCTAAATTCAGATTTTAAGTTGACAGTCTGGAAGTCATATAAAGCGAAAGAATTTAGAGAAAATTTGAGCGGTTTTTTTTTTGTGCTTGTCAAATGAATAAAGACTGATTTTGTTTCCTTACCCCAAATAGACAGCTATGATATTCATACAATGATTTCAAGGGATGCATGAAAATTGTCGACAATTTGATAACAATTCTAGTCCTCAAAATATGTTTTCAAAACTACATCAAATTGACTTCATTGCACGATCTCATATCATGACATGAATAATGAATAATATGAGTATGAGGTCAATATGTAACCATATACTGAAATCATAATTTGCTCTCAAGTTGAGCACATTTTGCCCCTCATAAGCAACACATACTTTCAGCATCGTTTGAGTCATGCATGATGTCAAGATGATGCGAATATGTTGTATTTTGTCTATTGGGGACTGTAAAATGTTTTGCATTCGGCTTCGGCCTTCGGTCTTCGGCCGAAGACTTCAACTCTGCCGATTGTTCGGCTTCGGCTTCGGCTAAAAATCCACCTTCGGTCGGACACTAATAATAATTCGATATTTATATTATATAAAGATAATTTGATATTCGATAGTTTTTGGGGAAACAATGGGAAAAGCATGGGGTCTCGAAAGAGATAAAACACCATGTAAAAAACCATTATATACTATTAAATACGCGTGAAGGAAGAAATACCTGTAGTGTTTCAGTAATGAGGTAATATAGTTACAACAATTTTACGAATAAATTTTTATGCAACTTTAAATTTGCAGCCTCCTACAATCGACAAGGCGCTTTGCAATGATTAGTTTTGTCAAATAAAATATTTTCATGATTCGTGCATGAAATTAAAGGGACCGGAGGAGTTTGCCCCTATTATTCTCTTATCCATAAGTAGTGAAGTAAGCTGTTTAGTACAGAAATTTAATTCATCATTAAATTGTTTCAGAACTTCTGTCCATTAAATTTCTTTAAATTCTTTTTATTTATATTTTATATATATTATTGTTTTATATAAATGCATACGGATGCTCTTCCATAATACGAATTTCTTAAGAACGTTGGTTGGTGAATTTAACATCGCAAATTATTCACCCCTTCGCAAAATTAATTGCTCATTGTATTTTTTAATATATGTATTCATTCAGACTTCGAACTTAGTGAACTTTGAGAACTTTTTAAATAGCCGTCAAAGCTTCCATGTATTCTGACAATTAACGCAAAGTTCTCAGAGTTCATTCCTCCGAGGGTTCGATTGAATTCCCATAATGTGACGTGCTATGTGTTTGGGACGAGCTCCACAAAATGGACACTGCAGATCGTGACTGCCGCTACTGTCAGAGAAGAACGAACTTTTGAAGCAAAACTCAATTAGCGAGCTAAGTTCCTCACTTAAACACAAATTTTGCATGCTACCATGAATTTTTATTCAAGAAAAGGAAATCAAAACACACTTTTGAACTAAGAAATTAGAAAAACATTTGAAAAATTTTTGACTATAATTAATTATTATGATAAGCAGATATATAATTTCGTACTTGCGCATTTAAGCCCTTAAGCGCATACATACCTCATAGTTATGGAAGCATATGAATTTTTGGCCCTTACACGGTCATTCCTTTTCATCACGACACGCATGACTGCAAGTAAACGTGAACGTGTAAAGCCCGCTTTTATAAATGTAAATTGAAGCGAAGCCACGAATATCGTTTTAAGTGCCAAATTTTTTTAATAATTTTTGGAATTTGGTTTTCAATATTTCTCTAGCCTTTAAGCTATTCCAAAAATATTGTAATTTGGTCAACTCTTGGACATTTCTCAATAATTCAGAACCATATACAGTGGAGTACGGATAAATGCAACACGTTTTTTTGCTCGAATTCTTGTGCACTTATGGGTTCTTTCCATTTATCCGTGCATGTTTTCAAGGGAAATCATAAAAAAGGCTTCAAAGCACCTTGCACTTATGAGGTTTTTGCATTTATTTGTGTTGCATTTATCCGTAGTTCACTGTAGAAGCGAAGTGGCTTTGTAAGTACTGAATGGCATGGCAAAATTGCAAATATGTGCAATTTGTCACTTACAACGTTATTCGCGGCTCCGCTTCAATTGTAAACTCTTAGCCTTCGCAAATAACAACCCAACCCATAAAATTTTGAACATGTTACAGCGGTGTGCATAATTGGCATTCGGTATAATTATGCTGTTCAACTAGATATCAATTTATGCTTTCTATTTCCCAAAGTCACTAGGAATTCCATTCATCCTACTGTTCCCGACTGCTGCTTGATGTTCTCTGTCAATGAAGTGGAAATCGTTTTCTCTAAGCGTGCTCTCTTGATTACGCTTCCGTGTTGATTTATCCAACGCAATATCATCATTATCTTTCAGCCCCATATTAGCAATCATATGTTCAATATCTTGTGCTTTTTGTACAGGTGGATAGAATTGTAAGCTTGCAAGCGAGCCGTGACTTCGGCTCCGATGTTCTTGTCGGATCGAATAACTAAATGCACGTTCATTCAGATGGCCTTTTTTCTTGTAAATACCTGTTCCACTAGAAGACTCAGCACCTGATTCGTCTAGACCATTGCCAACAGATGAAGACATTTTGCGACTAGATATTACCAACGGTCGTGCTCCATCAGGAAAAGAATGTTTTACACGTAATTGTGGTAGAGATGGAAATCGATACGTGCAAGGAGATGGCACAACGGGCATACCTACTGGAATACCGTTGTTTTTCTTTTTAAAAGTAGAACATTGTGGCAAAAAATTCGCAGCATGTTGTGGCATCAAGCATGAAGGATATAGTTTTAGTGGCAACTGCGGAGAGTGTTGTGTATGCAGTGATAGATCACGTGGAAGAGGTATTGGATATATTGGAGCTGATGACAGAGGCATCAGTTTTCGATGGCCTATAGTATGGTAACGACGATTTAATGACACGTTTCTTTGATTTTCCTTCAGTGGTTCGAAAACTGCATTAGCGGCTGAATTTGAGTTATAACGGGTTTTTGAAATCGATTCTGATTGATCGGTCTTATTAAAGAGCCCGATAAGCTGCCACTAACGATTGGAATTGTTGTTTTTTTCATATTGGTTTTTTTATTTTCCTTGGTTGGAGGAGGAGAAATCTCAATAGGTTCACTCATTTGTCTCGCTCTTGTTGGCCTCCCTAACGTTGAAGTGTTACCCGACAGAAATTCATACGGACTTTCAAATCCATAAGTTTCAAGGTATTCCTGTGATCCATTCCAAACTTTATGGTTTTCATTTCCATTTAACGATGGATAATCTTTCGATTGGTCTGCAAGCTTTAGATTACTGCCACTGTCATAAACTGAAATGAAAAAATTCAAATATATACAGTTAGGTAACGTATATTTAATGCTCATGTCTATCCCTTTTATTTAGGTCTGACAAGAAACAATGTTGCAGGCAAATAAGAAAAGCGCGCTGTGATTTTTACAAGCCGACAGGGAAACAAAAGCAATGAGAATGTTTTTTTATCGCTCATTAATAAACTTCTGTACGATTGTACGAAAATTGCCCCGAATGTATAAAACAAGCTATGAGCACACAATTACACGTAACTCTTTTTATATACTCCGCTAAAATTTTTGTGCCATTGTGCACTCGTGGTATTGTAAAACTCGGCTGCGCCTCGTTTTACAGCATTTACCACTCGTGCAAAAAAAAGCTTCATTTCGACACTTGTATCGAAAATATCTATTCTCAAGTTTTATTTTTGATCAGGAAATAACAATTATTTTTCGAGTTTTATTTTTTACTCAGAAGATAAAACTTATTGTAAGAGTTTTAGTTTTAACTAAGTAAATTAAAATCGCTTTTACAGTTTTATTTTTCGCTCGGATGATAAAAAATATTTTTGGAGTTTTATTTTTTACTCAGAAAATAAAAATTATTTTTCAAGTTTTTTGTTTTACTCACAACATTATGCAAACACAAGTATTATGCAAATACTTTTTGGATTTGAATTGTGGTTGCCGATTTCGCATCTTGCCTTTTTCATTTCCTCGTGTTCATCATCATCCGACTCTCCATCACTTAATCCTATTTCAGGCGTTATCTTGAATAAGTGGTAATATACTTATGCAAGAGATTTATTTTTCTGAGTAAAAAAAAAACAACTCAAAAACTAATTTTTATTTTTTGAGTAATAAATAAAAATCGAAGATAAATTTTTATCTTCAGAGCAAAAAATAAAATTCGAAAAATAATTTTTATTTACTGAGTAAAAATTAAAAATCTAAAAATAAGTTTTTTGCCCTGAGTAAAAAATATAACTCGAAAAGTAATTTTTATTTCTTGATCGAAAAATAAAACTCTAAGAATAAGTTTTATCTTCTGAGTAAAAAATAGAACTCAAAAAATAATTTTTATTTTCTGATTAAAATAATAAAACTCTTAAGCCCGTTTTCTGAGTGTCCGGTTAAAGTCTAGATTAACTAACCGGCAGTTAAACTAATCGAATGATTAAACGTGTCGGTTAGGCAATTTCGTTTTCTCAATGTCTAAATGATTTGTTCTGGTTAATAAGTGAGAAGTTGGCAACGCGTTTACAAAACATATGTTTCTTAATGTCAAAACGGCAGAATTTTGCAGCGTTTTGTACTGAAATTTATGAAAACCAACTGTCGTTCAATATGAATTCGGGATATACAAAGAGAATACGCAGCTAAAATTTTTCAAAAGATGTTTTGCGATGTTTTGAAATTGAAGTTTTAAATATACGAACTCCAAAATATTCTATAACAAAGCTACTAGATCTAACCGCCAGGTGTTTCTTATAAATAAATTTAATCGGCAGATGAGCGTCGGTTAAGGTTTGTGCCTTAATCGTATTTTGAGAAAACGAAACATGATTTTTTGTTAAAATAACTGCCGGTTACGGTTTAACCGGACATTCAGAAAACGGGCCTTAAAATAACACTTAAATTGTAATTTTTAAAATATAACTTATAACAGTTATGGTCCCTGAGAATAAGCCTAATATTTTGATTTTTATTTCAAAGTCAGAAAATAAGTCTTATTTTACGATATTTATTTTGAAATCGAAAATAATTATTTCTGATAATTACACAATGACTCGCACAGTACCAAATATCCACGTTTTTAAAAAATAAAATTGCAGTTATTTGCTTATAACTTCCATATTTGTCATCCGTGAGTTCTGTGGCTTTAAATGTTCGTTACGATTCTCGCAAAAACTGGTATACCTAATATTGGGATAATTTGTACTGATTGCTAAGATATGGCTCGATAATTGAGTGAAAAAAGTGAAAATATGAGCGAAAAATGGCCTTTCTGATTTAGGAGCCACAATTATAGTCGTAGGCTGGCGTTAATGCCGTTTGCGCACGGTCTCCACCTTTCCAAATTAGGTCTACGCGCTTAGCTATCTTATACGGTAATTTAGTTATGGCCCTAAATATGGGGCAAAGTAGAGAAAATTGACTTTATTCACATTTTGGGCCATATCTCGGAAACGCTACTTAAATCCATCAAACCAATGACCTTTTTGGAATGAGGGATCCCTAAGCTAACATAAATTAACCATTAGAAAAAAATTTTATAAAAAAAATTTGTTTGTAGCATTGTGTTATTTAAAAAATCAAAAATAAAAATTGATTTTACACAAGGTTTATTTAAAAAGGTGTATGCAATACGGCAACAACTACAACTAGAACAAAAACAACATAGAATCGGCATTGTCAAACGAAACGGGAATGTCAAAATCAGATTAGTTATAAAATGTCAATGACTTTGTCAAAAATGAATAAGAACAAGCATGAATATCTATTGCATACACCTTTTTAAATACACCTTGGATTTTACATATTTTTCGAACGAAACGACATATTGGAAAAAATTTTAATGTATGCGTACTATGTTCTTTTATACCAAGTGGCGTTTTCAGCCCTAAATCATTGCAATTTTCAGAAATAATTATTATTTTTGGATTTCAAAATAAGTATCGTAAAATAAGACTTATTTTCTGACTTTTAAATAAAAATGAAAATGTAAAGTTACGATCCCACTATCTGCACAATGCGCCGATTTTTGCCGCAATTTATGCGTCGATAATGTGAATGCACAAAATATTTAAAAATGCGGCATTCTACGCCAATATTGTGCTCATATTCAACAATGAAAAGCAGTGCTTATAGGCCGATAATGTGAATACTTCTTTCCCCAAAACAGAACAATGAAAATGTCGAAAATGTGCCGATTTGTATCGGGTAGTAGGGCGCCACTGATCAAAGTCGACAATCTGCGCCAAAATTTTCAAACATAGCAAACAGTGTTTGAAAAAAATTAAAATACAAAGAAGAAAGAAAATTGTTTGGCATATGTTCCTATGTACGTAGATATGGAGCCAAGCGACGAGCATCATTCTGTTTTGGAATAAGATAATGTTGAAGTAACACCAAAGCTATGCGCCAAGAAACGGAAGAAGCCACAGGTTACTTCAGCTTGGACCAGAGATTCCACGAAAGACCTTATTCAAGCGTTTGAAAGATATTTGTGCATATGACAATATTCTAGTCCAGAATATATGGACCGGGCAGAATATTGCCGAAAAGTTCCCGTTACATGGCTTAGAAAGCTGTAAAGCTAAATGGGCTTATGTAAAAACAGAATTTTTAAATGTGAAGAGAAAGATGAAAACAAAATCGGGCCAGATTTCCATCTTCATCGAAAAAATCTACCAAATTTTTAGTATAATTTGAAATTTTTTGACGTTATAACGTCTATTAAATCGATGATGGGACATTCTATCTGCGAAAAAATGACGCCAGAAAACTCAATGTGCGTGTGCACACAAACACACTCAAATACACAAAATTTCAAACCGGTTTAGAGCAGACAAGCCGAAAATATGCAAACGTCCAAATACAAATTTACGTATGGCTATGGGCGCACACACAAATTCACACATGTCACGCAATCGACAGACAAGCGCATATGGGTATTTCCGCAGAAAGGTCTACCGGAAATGAAAATGCCCCGGTTCCTTAAAAAAATTTTTGGGTATGTACTATCATAGTAACACATCTGAATTCCACTATTTAAGAAGATTGGTGGTTATAGTCATCACTCATTTCTGTAAAACATAGCGAAAGGCTTATTTTGTTGTGTTTTTATTTTTTTAAATTACCTTTAAAAGTGCTTTATCTATGAAATTTGGGCCATTTTAGTAACCTGATCAATGGAAGTTATCGTCCTTAATAATTCCAATCAGAGGAATCAACCAAAACAACAACAAAAAATCTTTAACGAATAAGTTGATAATTATCTTCTTATTACGCAAGCTCAATTAAATCTTGTTTTTGATAAAATTTATTATTGGCCCTTCTATTTATAATACCAGAATTGATGAATCGAAAGGAAAAAAGGTTAAAATAAAAGACTATTTTCATGACAAAAACCCTTTTGAAAAAAAATGTCACGTCAAGTATGTCACGTAACGTATCATAATATGCCTCAATAAATAAAAAGTTAAAGAAATTTTCTGGATTAAAAGTTTTGACACGAAAACTGCAATATTTCTCGTTATTGTTCATGAAGTTTCCTTAAAAACCTCATATTATTTAGGAAGATTTTTGCTGTGCAGTAGATGAAGAAAAAAACGACTTCCGTTTTTTGTCACGTGCGTCTCAGCATTTAATAGAAAATGGACCGCAATTTCGCGGACCACCACATTTTACACCAATTATTCTACAGCTGAGGAACTGTCAGATCAGGGAGACAAGGAGTTGAAAAAATTGATACTTCACTGAAATTTTTTGCATCAAATGCGTACGACTGTCACGTGCGCACCTACGGAAATACCCATATAGACAAGCGGGGTCTGCCGAAAAACAATCAAAATGAAAAACACTTCTCAATGTGTTGAAGGGAGATGTCCGATTGTTTTGTTATTTCCGTGATCGTTTCTACGTATTTCTAGCGTGTGCGTTGTCTTCATATAGAACTTTGTCTTTCTTTACTCGATTTCATGCTTTTAGTGTTTGATATTTAAAAGGAACGAAAGAGTACATTATATCCTAATTTAGCATTTCATACTCTTTGGATATGTGAACAAATTAATTTGAAATCAAAGACAAATTCCTGAATCCTGTATTTTTAAAGATAATAACAGAGCAACAAAATATTTTCACTCCCCCTGCATACTCTATCGACATTTTTAAAGTTTGCGTGTCACTGTTCGTTTGCATGAGCGTTAGGCTGCAATAAGTGTGAAGCTGTCATGTGTTTGTTGTATTCCCGCAACAACAAAATACAACAAACACATGACAGCCTACGCTTTAGCTTCATTGTAATTGCAGCCTTGTACATCTTAGTAGTTATACAGTCTTTGGTTGCATTACTTCAACCCACAATTCTCATAAGCATTATGCGGACTAACATAAAAGACGTAACAAAATTGTCCGAAAATTTTCTTGCAATTTTTCACTTTGCACGTTAAATATGTATGGATGAAATTGATTTTGAAAACTTTAATATGCAGTTTTAATTTAAAAAGTGAAGTATAATTATTATAATCTATTTTATACTTATACTTATTAAAAATCACCAAAAAAAATTATAAAAAGATACTTTTTTTCTAACTTTTAAATTAATAAGTCTAAGAGAGTTTCAAAAATCGTCAAAAATAGCGTACGTGAACTTGAATGCTCCATTTTATGTACATAATGAGTGTTTTCTTATGATGTTATCACGTAAAACTATCATCCGTAAATTGACTTTACAGACACCAATTTTTTTTAAATAAAAGTTATGAAGTGCACAACATGCCAGCTGTTTTGTTCGCATTTACACTCCCGCTCACATGAATAGGGACAATTTGTTTCTTGCGTTTTGTTTTGATTAACTCATTCCATATGCTTTTAAAACTAAATTTGCTTTGTGCTCTCTTTTAGCACGTAGCATTAGCCAACTTTGACAGTCAAAGAGGAATGCGCAGAACTTTACCGTTAGGTTTTATTTTGCGTTTGTTTTGAACATGCATAAAAACTAGAGTTTTTTTTTGGTTCACTTGAGTAGGGACAAAGGCCAAAAAGCTATGTTATTAATAAAAAAACGAAGAATATTAAATCAAAATTCGTTTATTTGGTTTATTTTTGGGGGTTTACTAATAATGTTTGGGACCCCCTTTGTTAGAAATTACTTCAAAGATACGATTTGGAAGTGAGTCATATAGTGACTTTAAGTAGTCCAAAGAAATGTCACGCCAGGCGGTGTTGATAGCCTCGGTTAATGAAGTAGTGTCAGAAAATTGTCTTCCCGACATGTAGACTTTTCGTGTCAGCCATCCCCACACGTTTTCGATGATATTGAGATCGGGCGAATATGGTGGCCACTCCAATACCTTGATATTTTTTTCATTAATCCAAGCCTTTACAGCGCGGGCGGTATGAATCGGGGCATTGTCATGCGGAAAGTCCAAGAAATAGGTCCAAACAAGTTTTCATAATAAGGAAAAGCCTTCTCCAGTACCGCTTTATAATTTATTTGCGTTCATTTTTTGATGTCAAAAATTGCAGATCACATGTGCCGTAGTATGAAATTGAGCCCCATACCATCACGCCCCCTTCGCGGCTATGATGACGACACAGGTACTGTGGTTCTTTTCGAAGATCATGAAAATAATAGTTAAAACCGTCAGGTCCGTCTAAATTAAATCGTTTCTCATCCGAAAACACGACATTATGCCATTCTCCCGTCCACCCCATAGAGTTTCTAGCAAAACGAATACGTGCTTCCTTGCGAGCGGCATTCAGCGGTGGTTTTTTTTGCAATTTTAACCTTTTCAGATGTCCAGATTTACGAATCACTCGCTTCACTGTGGAAATGCTGGCAGAAATTTCCCAAATTTGAGCGAATTTGTGAAGCGGAACAGCGCGAGTTTGAGGCTGCTCTGACAATTCGTCTCTCGTCTGCAGGTGTATTGCTTTCTTTGTGCGACCTTTCATGTTTTACCGTTAATTCTCTTTATTTTTTCAGAAAATTACAAACGACCGACTTGCTTTTTCCTATTTTCTCTGCAATTTTCCTGTAATTAAGATTACTCTCTCTGTATGCAATGATTTGTCCCTTTTCGAGTTCACTTAAATTTTCCGCGGCCCATTTCACTTAAGAATGTCTAAAATGTGCTGATAATGATATAAACTCAACTTCTGTCAAAATGTTTCGCTTTACACTTAACGAATTTACTTTGTCCCTATTCAAGTGAACCAAAAAAAAAACTCTAGTTTTTATGCATGTTCAAAACAAACGCAAAATAAAACCTAACGGTAAAGTTCTGCGCATTCCTCTTTGACTGTCAAAGTTGGCTAATGCCACGTGCTAAAAGAGAGCACAAAGCAAATTTAGTTTAAAAGCATATGGAAAGAGTTAATCAAAACAAAACGCAAGAAACAAATTGTCCCTATTCATGTGAGCGGGAGTGTAATTTTATTGCACGAGTAAAAACTTCGAAGCGTTTTGTCATAATACCAAACGCATTTTCGACTATTCGTCGTGCTCTAGACAACCTATAATTAAAAATGCGCTGACCCGTTGAGAAACTTCGTCCAGAATATGGTTTTAATAGATGCATTTTGCATTCTGAAGGCGTCGCACAGTGCTTCGTTCCATAGACAAAAATCCAACAAAAAAATTGTTTTAATATATTGATGAAATATATATTTTCGGAAAGATAATAAAACAACTAATAGAATTATAGAAAAATATTAATGGTTTGACTCTTTATATCACCACTAGAGGGCGCTCAACTAAGATGATTTTAAGCAAAACTGCTTTAACAAAATAATTCGCTCAAGTCGATTCACTAAAAATAATGTCAAAAATTTATTTTTTCGTGAAATTACTTCAAACTTAATTTTTTTTTACTTCTTAATATATAAGTAATAAATAAAAAATAAATTAAGGCAAAGGGGCTTAATGTCATTTTGGTTTTTTGCTTTGAAAAACACAAATTTTTGGTTGGTTATTCAAAAATTACAAAACTTTAATGGAGTAAAAAAAAAAAATACCGGAAAAACGGGTATTTTTTTATTCCTATTTTTAATACCTTATATATTCTTCTAATAAGATATGAAAAAATCAGACTTCTATCGAACCAACAATTGAGAAAAAAATCATTTTTCCCAATAAGCGTTTTTTCTTGATTTATGAAACACTTTGTTTCAAGCTGTTTTGCAAGAAATTGCCACAAATACATTTTTTCCTTAATAGACTTTAGGTTTGTTGTTTTAACTTTTCAAATATATGAGAAGTACATTAAAAATATGCTTTTAGGCAAAGGAGCTTAATATCATTTTGCTTTTCTGCTTGAAAAAGGCACAAATTTTTTTTTTCATAGTAAAAAAATATCGAAACTTTAATGGAGAAAAAAAAGAAATACGGAAAAACGGGTATTTTTTTATTCCTATTTTTAGTACCTTATATATTCCTCTAATAAGTTATAAAAAATCAGACTTTTATCGAACCAAAAAATAAAGAAAGTTAGATTTTAAAAATGTATATTTTCATGATTTATACTAAAGTTTTCTTCGTAAATAAACATTATTAAATGCAGCCAAAAAGTATGCTTTTCAATATTTATGAAATGTGCATGCATTTATAAGTCTTTACTTCATTGTTTTTCGTTGCAATTTTAGAAAAATGTGGCTGATTATTGAGTCTTAAGTCCTTGCTTTATCTCTCTCGTTTTTTTAACAGAACTGTCTGCGAAAAGACTTAAGACGCGAACGTGAAAACAGTAATAAAAATCTTACGAAATTAATGGAGGAAATATTATTTTTTGATAAGATCGCATATGTATATACTCTTTCCCCAATTTTTAAGAAATTTTTGGCAAAATATCCATTTTTATAGCCAAAAATAACTTTGGGTGGTATGGGCGGTGGGTGGTGGGTGGGGTCAATTTTGATGAAACTTAGAAATTTTCTTAATTAAGCCATATTAGGGACTTGTGCCAAATTTCATTGCCCTACGACACTTCTTTCTATTTTTGTCCATCGAATGTATGGATCGAAGCACTGTGCGTCGTCGGCTACCAAAACATAGCCATGAGCACTTTACTGTGAAAGCCTTTCGAGTTGTAAAAAGTGCTGCCGCATTTAGATGGTGCAATCATATGGACATGTTTTCCATCAAGTGCTCCTATGCAGTGAGGAAAATTCCATTCAACCTCAAACTTTGAAGCGAATTCGGTCCATTGTTGTTTTGTTGAAGGCATCTGAAGAACAGTGCAAAGTGAAAAAGCGATATTTCGCATATGAATAATAAAACATAGATATCGAATTTGGAGCAATTCGAATTTTTTTTTTTTCAATTAGCGCTGATGTGAGTTGAACTAACTCGTTAAAATGTTTTTCATTCATGCGCACATAATTTTTAAACAGGAAATTTTTATTATCCACTTCACGATATTCGCGCAGAGTGCATTCATATTCACCATAATTATTTCGCTGTTGAAGCCCAACGCTACGCGCCTTTGAAATTCTTTTGATTTTTATATTTTCTTATTTTTTTCGCATTGCCGCACCATTATAGAGCGCAACAGCGACCTTTTGCAAGTGCAATCGCTTGTCTGCCCGAATCAAAACGAAAGTTTGTCGTTCAATATATAGGACGATAGTGTAATCGTCCTGACCGATTTTTCCCCCAATTTATTTGTTCCCCGATATGCGCCGAAAAGTTTTCGACAAAATGCGATGATAATGTGACACTTCAAAAACATGATTGTGGAAATTTTGAAAATCTGTGCCGATCTGGCTCAACAAAAATCGGGGCAGATTGTGCTATTTACGCCGATAGTGGGATCCCATCTTCAGACTTATTCTATGATTTAAAAATAAATATTACGATTTAAGAGATATTTTAAAATTTTTAGAAAATAAGTCTTATTTGGTAATACGTTGAAAAAAATTAGAAATTAATAATTAAATCTCAATTTTGAAATAAAAATTGCAAATTAAAGTTTTTATTTTTTTTTTTAGGTATTTCATAAAAAAGCAATAACTTTGGTGTATCTCAAGATTCCGTAAAACAAATTATGCCCAATGATTTTTTCCGGTAAAAAATCAAAGTCATAATTATTATTTTCGATCCCTGCTATACTTCCCTTCACTTTTTGATAAAAAAGCATTATTTCATAGGTCTAAAAATAAAAGCTTTGCTTTTTGAAACAAGTTGTATTTTTTATTTAAAAATATATATCAGTTTTGGTTCTTGAAATCCTTTCACTTTTTAGCTCATAACCGTAAAAATTCATCAAAATGAATGAAGAAGTGAAATATACACTCTAATTCATCGTCCTTCGTAAACTCATTTACCTAAATCAAGATTTTTCTAATACATTTAATCTCCTTGTTTTTATACCCAGCGTAAGCGGGGTATATTAGTTTTGTGCAAATCTTGTAACAGGGAGAATTAAGCTCCGGAGATATAGAAAAATATATATAGAAATGATCAGGATCAAAAACTGAATCGATTTAGACATGTCCGTCTGTCCGTGGTCGGATCTCCTCCGAAACGGCTGAACCAATGAAGTCGAAATTTGGCACACATGTATATCTGGGTCCGAGTATGATCCTAAGTAAAAATGGGAGACATCCGCCCACTGCCACGCCCACAAATGAATTTATTGTGCTTTCAATAAAATGCTTGTAACTTGCGAACCACTCAACACATTCCATTGATATTTGGTGTGCTGGTAAACTACAAAAAGGGACATATCCTGGCAAAAAATGGACGCCGCCCTCTTCGAGCCACGCCCACAAACAAGCCCAAAAATAAGGGCTTATCGTAACTTGTGAAGTAAAAGGCGTAGAAGCTTCAAATTCGCAGCATAGGTTGACCAAGGCAAACGAAAGGTGTAGGAACAAAAATTTGTATAGCCCGCCCACTGCCACGCCCACAAATAGAGAATTTTCATAACTTCCGAAGTAAAAGGCGTAGAAGCTTCAAATTCGCAACATAGGTTCAAGGCAAATGAAAGGTGTAGGAAAATTTTTTTTATGGCCCGCCCACTGCCACGCCCACAAATGAAGATTTTTCGTAACTTCCGAAGTAAAAGGCGTAGAAGCTTCAAATTCGCAACATAGGTTCACCAAGGCGAATGAAAGGTGTAGGGAAAAAATTTATGTTGCCCTCCCACTGCCACGCCCACAAATAGAGAAGAAAAACATAGTGCGCTCATAATGTCGGGACGCTGGGTATTTCAAAGTCGGGCTTGACCGACTTTAGCTTTCTTACTTGTTTTGTTCTTAAGATACAAAGGACATTACTGTTGGGCGTGGCTAGGATCAATCATGTTCCCATAAACAGCTAGAAAAATAAGTAGTAGAATGAGCTTCGTTATTACTGAGGTCAAATTGCTGGGTACGCATGTTCAATGCTTTGTATCTCCTAATCCAATGAGTATCCCATTTTCAAACTTACATGACATGTGCTTGATACTTTAAGCTTATATTCAGAAAAAATAAATTTAAAAAAACAAAATTGGCTAAGTTGTTATAAATGTGCTTTAACCATTTCACCACCAATTTAACACTGAAAAAAATTTTATTTTTGATATTTTGTGCACTCTTCAATAGCTCAATAAGTTTTCTATACAAATCGTTACTACTTATTGTTCGGATAGTTTTTTATTTGAAATATTGCATGCAGAATAAACGTATTTTTCATTTTGTCAATTTTTAAAAGCTTATACATATCTCGAAAACTTAGTGTATTACAACAAAAATTTTGTGCCCTCTAATTCATATTCTTTAGAGGTACAATTGATGCAAATATGAAGAATTTTTGGAACATGACCCTTTTTTCGTTGTCCGCTTCACGTGAAATTCCCCATATACTCAATGTGTTGAATCAGTGGCCAACCGTCCCGCATTCTGAAGCAAACCAAAATTCAGAACTTGTAAAAAAATGCCACTCATGTAAAAAATATAATTTTAAAAATTAATTTTGAATCAGAAGTGTTGTTAGTTTCTAATTTAAGTACACAAACAACATGCTCACATTTTCTCAGTCTTGTTATGGGTAGAAGTGGGTGTCCCGCATTTACTTATTATAAAGTAGGCTGCATTATTTTTGAAGGTTTTTATAACAAGACAAAAACGGATTGAAAAGAGTTTTTCAAAATAGTTGTGATGTCATATTTAAAGAGAAGGAACATTGTTTTGATTGACAAATTAATGTTTTCATTTCTCCTAAGAACACCTTTCTCGATTTGCGCCAGACGTTAACCAACTGTTTCAGCTATGTTGCACAAAATAAAATATCATTTCGTTGTTTTTTCGGCAGTGTTGCAGTGAAAATATCATAAATTCAGAATTTTTTTGTGCATCTAGTGTCCTAAATGCGTTTAAATGCACGGATAAATACAGGATTTATCTCTAAATACCAGGGACCGTAACGGTTATGATTTTTATTATAAAAATCACGAAATAACGGTTATAAAAGTGCTTGTTTTTTTTTATAACCGTTATTCCTTGAGTTTAAGTTTTCAGTCAATTTGATTAAAATTTGATTTGATTAAAATTTTTTCGATCAAAAAATAATCGTTTTTCTGTGATCGTTTTTTTTCAAGCAAGAATATCAGTCAAAACCAATTTTCTCGAAAAGTACTTGTCTTTTCAATCCTCTGTAAAATCCTACATAAAAATAGTTGGAGGACTCTTGAAAAATTATCGAAAAATGGGAGTTCGGATGTCACTAAAAATACATTTTCTCCACTCACATTTGGATTTCTTCCCCGAAAACTTGGGCAAAACTAGCGACGAACAAGGAGAGCGCATTCACCAGGACCTACAGAGGATTGAAAAAAATTATAAGGGCTTTTGGGATGAAGGAATGTTGAGTGACTATTGCTGGTCCCTTATACGCGAAACAGATAGTAAACAATACAAAAGGCTCAGTTCAAATTCTGTTCATTTTTAAAGTTTAAATTGGTTTTAGCTTTAAAGATAGGTTTAAAATAGAATTTAAGTTTTATGTTTTTTAAGCCAGTTTTACCAACATACACAATTCGAACTGAAATATACATATTATATGAACGAGCGAAGAATATACCAAAAATAAAAATTCGTTTTTGTCATTTTCAGCGAAAATCCTCATAAAATTAGAACGACGCAACGGATTTTTTTTGTTTTAGGCTCAAAACTTTTTCAATTGATTGTTCTTTCATTCAAAGTATTAAGACCTGGAATACCAGCCTTGGTTCGGAAATTATAACCATTTGAATTTCAAGTTTTTAAACAAAATCGCTAAAAATTGGAAATCAGCATCGCGTTTTTTGCCCTATAGCTTCCAAGTTACTGAATCAATTCCAAATTTGTGTATAAAGGATATGTTGCGTTGTCATTCCTCTTTCATATGAGTACCAAAAACTTTGGAATCGGTTAAGGCATATAGGGTCTACGACCTCATTATTGACATAGACTATAGGTAAAAATGTCAAAAACCGTTATTTAACGATTTCTCAAAAACTTGACGTGATAGAGAAAAACGGGTACCAGATTCGGAATCAGCACGAAAAATTCCTATAGGGTCGCTATCCAGTTTTTCTGGTCCAAAAGTTGGCCTTTATTTGTAAACTTGTGTTATTATTTGACTTTTATAGGAAAAAGTTAAAAAATAAAAATCATTGTGGATTCCGGAAGAAAAAGTCATGCGGATTCTAGGGATGTCATTCATTATTTGCTCCGACCATTAGTTCCATCCGAACTTTTTCTTCAACAATTTTGTTGATAACCGTTATTTACAGTCCCTGCTAAATACAGGTTTAGCTGCTGGTCTGAAAAACATATTACCGAAAAATTTCAAAACCATTTATGACGTAGATGCGCAAAAGGAATCAATTTTGAAACACGTTGTGCGCAATCTTGTTTTGTATCATTCTTGCAATATATAGTTAAAATTATAATAATTTACATATATTATAAAAGTTGTATTTTTAAACTTACAATTTTTAATGCTTGTGTATCCTTCCACTGCGCTATTTAGTTTTTCACTTTCTGTATTACTTAATCCATTTCTGGCAGTATTTGACGCATTTCCATTTCCTGAGCGATCAAACTATTCAAAGAAGCGCAGCCTTCTGGGCGGGCTGCAACCAATCGCTCTGGTGATCATCGATATTACATAGTCCTATATTTGACAAGTCTTCATTTGATTTATTAAGTCCATCTGTGCTCTTTAAAGTTCCATACACACTGCTGCTTTTTTCTAGTTGTCGAAAATATGAATTATCAGCGTACGCATGAAAGCAACACCTGACTAGAGCATTGGCCGCTGCTTCACGTTTGCAGATGAAAACATGGCACTCAAGCACTTTAATTCCTGTAGTACGACGTAAAATTGCAGAGAATATTGGAGGATGCTGCGCACGAGGCATTCGTGCAAATGGCGAGTCAAGTGGTAAAAATTTCGGTTCAGAGCTTAGGTCGCCACGCTCAGTTATAAGAACTTGACGGACTGCAGCACAATAGTGAAGAGACTCGATAGGAAAGAAACGTGTTATCTGCTTAAGATTCTCATCGACATTCTCTAAAAGTATTCCATTGGACCATACACTCAACCAAGAATCAATGCCTTTTGCGCCTGCTGCACCTTCCGCGGGATAAAGATTTCGCAATGGTTCTTGAATACCTTGAAGACCATCTTTGCTTTGACGAGGCACGGCGCTTCCAAGATATAACACACGGCATCGACAAATTGGAGTAGAGTCCATTTCAAAATGTGAAGAAAAGTAGGCAAAAGTTCGAAACGAGTAAATGATTCTACGCCCTAAAAGTTTAACTGTGGTTTTTCTGGTTTATCCACGAGGCTTTTCGTATTTTTGTTTTGTATCAGATCTCCCTCCAAGTTTAGCAAACCTTTTCCAAAGAAATATTGAACTCGCAGAAGCACTAAAACTCGTGTAATTATAAAAATATTCTGTTTTGACTGAAAGATCTTGTATATAACTTACGTTTCGTTTTCTTTTCTGATCAACTAAACTCACACTAAAACATTTTTAATGAACTTGTTTTAACATTGTTGGTTATGTACATCAGTAGTGGTACGGCTGCGCACCTAACATATTACGATTTTGCAAAGTAGCGATATTCTTCTGATATATTTTTGTTACTGTTTAACTGAATAGATGTTGAATTTTTGGGATTGATTTTATTTTGCTATTAAAATTTATATATGTATATACAATTGACAGCTTTTAGAGCAGAAAATATATATTTAGTGTATTTTTTACTCGTACTGAGATTCGTTCTAGGGATGGGTATTGCGCAGTGATGCCAGATTATATTTTTCGAATTCAGCGTATAGGCGGCAGTGTTGGAAAAGTAGGTGTAATTGTACCTTTTTCGGCCCTATTTCTCTTCAAGGTTACGTTAGGTACAATTTGTCCATTTTAGGTACAATTTCAAGATGAAAAAATTTTGTTAGTGAATTAAATGGTGAAGGGTCTTCTGTGATTATCTGAGTAGTGTTTGCAGAAATTGTTTTATACATTTCCCAAAAAAGGTAGCATAATGCTCCAGTGCAAACTAGTTGTTAGATATTTTGATGTTTCACCTTCTTGTATTTTATGTTGGTCTAGACTCAAGAAACAATGAAGTAGAGAATCATCGAAATTGGAATAGATTACTCTATCGTATCAGTACCTCTCGTTTTTCAAGACAATGTCATCGTCCGGGAGTGAATAACACCTTATCTCGATGACATTGCCATTAGAATTGGTATGAATAACGTCTCCTTTACATGGCCATGTCATCAGATTTGAGAAGTACTCAAATTTTCCCCTTGATGTCTTCGGTGAAAACATTAATGAATTTGTCATTTATGAAAAAATCCCACCTGGGTATATTAGGTACACTGTACTATATTTAGGTACAATTTATGGATCATTTTAGGTACACCCTGAAATTTCCATTTTCCAACACTGATAGGCGGGTCAAATGTTGTATCAACTTTGGACGTGTGTTAAGTGACCTATCCACATTCGAGCATGCTCGTGCGCGCGACTCGGCTCGATGCAATGCTCGATCGTAAGTAGTGATGTTGGCGAGCCAATTCACAACCAACATACCACATACGATCGAGCATTGCATGGAGCCGAGCTGCTCGCACGAGCATGCTCGATTGTGGATTAACCACTTTAGTAGGTCCAAAGAGTATTAACCCTGCAGTAAGTGGGACTACTCCGTGGACTACTCCCCGGAGTCGACCTAAAGGCACTATAACTGGTCCCACTTATTTTACTTTTGCATGGAACGAACTGACACATTTAACATTGTGCTGTCATTGGAAAATAACTAGTCACACTTTTTGCCGATGTGGACTAGACTAGGAGTATACGCAGTTGGGTCGATTTTGGGTCAAAAATGAAAAAAAAAAACAATCTTATTTATATTTTGCAATTTTTTAAATTAGATTTTTATATATTTATTTTTTTTTATATATATTTGTTCATATTAGTTTTTCTTCTTTTAGCTCCTTGTCTTTTTTTTAATTCTTTTGCTTCGGCCGAGCCTCGAACCGGTGATCTCTGGCTCGCTAGGTGAACGCTTAAACGCACTGGGTCAAAGAGACAAATTTAATTTTGTGTTCAAAATGCTAACTTGAGTTAATGGTTGCTCAGATTTTCATGAAACAAGCAGTTTGCACTCAAAAAATTTTTTACATGAAAAATAAGTTACCTTTTTATTTTAAAAATCTTTTAAATATTTAAAAAAAGAAAACAAAATTATGATATGGATGAAAAAAATAAAAATTATTAAAAAATAAATTAAGACATAAAAATAAAAAACCGTAATTGAAAAAAACAAAAAAAAATATCACTCACGCCAGGAATCGAACGCTGGCCAACGCGGGCGCCGAGCGAAAGCTTCAACCACTGAGCTAAAGACGCCGTGTTTGTTTCGTGATCATAACGCGAACTTAAAGCAAAGCAATACTTTTTCATAATTCGTAAGCACAAAGCATAAAAATCTTTTCAAACTCACGCTCCATAGATCTCTTTTTAACTAGACATTGTCTGGTTAAAAAGAATCTAGTCTCGCTGCAGTCATATTTCATACAAAAAACCTACGTTCTTTTTAACTAGACACGTTAGGTCCATACCGTGGTCTAGTGACTTTGTGGAAATTAACCTCAGAATTACTGCAGGGAATATATAAAGAGCTGACAATGTACTCAATCTCAAATCCCATTTTTCACTCATTCGGAATGTAGGAATTGATAGAAAGGATCAATACAAAAACGAAAATCTGACTTCTCGCCTTTACACATTAAGAACCGGGTTTCATTCCTTATAGTTTTTCGGCAGTCCAACGCTTGTGCTGTTATTCTTTCGATTGCGTGCCGCACTTATGCGCATATATGAGTTTGTGTGTGGGCCAATGTACATACGTACGTTTGTACAGTATGCAAAACTCGTATTCGTACACCTCAAAATTTCAGTGAAAAACTGATTTTTACTGCCATAAAAATAGAATTTTGGATGAAAACTCATAAAAAGCATTACTTTAATACAAATCAAGCAGGAAAACAAACAAAAGATATTATAGTTTTCAAAATATAAGCAAATTTGTTATTTATCATCGAGAAATTGCAAATAAAAATGGAATTTGCTTTATTAGATATGTTTAAAGAAGCTGAAAAGCCAAAGGAATATTGGAAGCAATAATATTAGAAGACCATTGCAATAACCGCCGGAACAAAAATAGATTAATGGAGCTAATGATGAAAGCGGTATCACAAAATGTTCCAAGACCTGTGGTCAAAATTAACATTTCCAAACACATCCCTTACCTCTCATTTGCTGCACGGGAAAGCTTGCCTGTCAGTGCCGTATTAAATATTAACCCGCTTTTTGTATTCGGTGTTAGCAAATGTAACTGAAATTTTTAAATGCAACTCTGCGCTAACCACAGAGTTAAATGTTAACCCGGGGTTTATTTTCGGATTAGATGTTTTTTTTATATGCGTTTTGACATTTAAAACCCTGGGTTTCGCCGATAACCCAAACTGACCTAGTGAGAACATAGCATTAGTCTTTCAACTCAAGTTCAAAATTGCCCGTTTACACTCAGGCTTTCTACACGGGTTGAATATACTTGTGTTAACATGATGCATAAACGTAGTATATATTCTTCTGACTTAACGCAAAGAGTATTAATATATTATATATAAGAGGCGCCAACGTACTCTATGGCAAATCCCATTTTTCACTCGTTCTCGATGATACCACGTAGATGAGGATACACTATGCTTTGGCAAATGAAACACTCAAAAAGCATGAAATCGAGGAAAGAAAGACACTCGAAATGTAGGAATTGATAGAAAGGATCAAAACAAAAACGAAAATCTGACTTCTCGCCTTTACGCATTGAGAAACGGTTTTCATTCATAGTTTTTCGGCAGTCGCGCGATTGTTCTGTTATTCTCTCGATTGCGTGCCGCGCTTATACGCATATATGAGTTTGTGTGTGCGCCAATCTACATACGTACGTTTGTATTTGGCCTTTGCAATTTTCGGCCGCTGAAAAATTCCAATTGATATATTAAATACTCTTTGGACACTCGAAACGTAAGAATTCATTCCCAGCCAGAAATTTTCTCATAAATGACCAATTCATTAATTTTTTTACCAAGAATATCATGGGGAAAATTTGAGTACTTCTCAATTGCAATGGCAATGTCATCGAGAGGTAATATTGTTCATCGCAACTCCAATGGCATTGTCATCGATAAAGGTATCGATACGACGGAGTAGATCTACTCCACTGTCGATGACTAATTCGTGACTTGTACTCTGATGACGGCCAAGCCGTTTGTGTGTAAATTTCATTAGAAAGTTGGTGTATAATCAGGAGCAGTCACTGCTCTATGTCATGCTGAAATCATTGATTCACCGGGACATTTCCGGCTGGGTTAATGGATCAAGACAAAAACGAAAATCTGACTTCTCGCCTTTACGCATTGAGAAACGGTTTTCATTCCTTATAGTTTTTCGGCAGTTCAGCCGCTGTGCTGTTATTCTTTCGATTGCGTGCCTTACTTATGCGCATATATGAGTTTGTGTGTGCGCCAATGTACATACGTACGTTTGTATTTGGCCGTTGTGTGCCTTTGCAAATTTCGGCCCCTGAAAAATCCAAAAATCGTTTTTCGAGTCGGTCTCTTATGTTGTTTTCCTGTTTCTACGTGACCAATGCAAAGTCACTACCGTATGGTTCTGTAGGGTGACTTGCGCGGCGCTAAATGCGAAAAAGTCGAAGCTTGGTCGCTTCGATTACCTTTTGTAACATTATGTGCTTGTTTTTTTTTAGTTTTAATTCGACCCTTTTAATATTTTAATTTTAATTACTTTAATATTTTTTCGGGCCTAGGGTGCAAGCATTGATATTACAAAATGAAAATTTTTAGCAATCGAAAATTTTTTTTTCCTGATGTTTTTCTGATGCTAATGTAATTTTACTTTTGATATTAACAATTAAATCTCTTTAAAATTTTTCCTCTGCTGAAATTAGTATTTTCAGCTGTAAAAATACTCCCTTTAAGGTGGGGCTAAATTAAAAATGAATTTTAGAAGACTTTTTGAATTGCCTTTATATTGAAATTTTTTCAACTAATATAAGGATTTTTTTGAATATTACCAAAATATTAAATTTAAATGTAAGAGAAAAAATTGTTGAAGTCAATAGCAAAATTGAAATTTTCAAAAATATTTTTTATGGGTCTTCAACGGACAATGTATTTGCACCCTCGAATGTAAACAAGCTGAATCATTCCATTTTAAATACATACAAGCATTGTTATGCTCATACATATAGACCTTTTTTTTTTCTTCCACGGTCCTTCCACGAACGAATTTTGCTCATTTTAATCAATCCTACTAAAAAAAATTTCAAAAGTATGATACGGTGTGCAAATATCGAGTCTCTTCCTTTCATTTTATAAAAAAATTTTCATGAACTATAAATTATGAATATAAAATTCAGCAAAATAGATTTCTTAATGTCTAGAAACAAATCGATAATATTTCAATTTTTATTTTACTACAAAAATTATGTCAATAATAAGTAAAATAGAACTTGTCTGAAGAAAGATTTGAAATAGTCAAATATTGCACACTGTGTTCGGCTATTTTTTCTTCGTATCGTCAAGTAGCCTTTGCATGCGCACAAGCTTAAAAAAATTTCCATCCCTTTTACTCTGCGCGAAAGCAAACGCACAATTCATTCAAGAATTGTCCTTTTACGCAAGCTTCTAACATTCGCCTTTCGTTTTTCTGTTTTCAATTACTGTTCGCATTATGAGACGGGACGAAATGGCATTGGGTACGAAGTGTATCGCCATATGCGTGGTATGATTTTCCAAATGCAAAGAGAGCCGATAGAGTACATTGTCACCTCTTTATATAATATATTAGTGGTATTCAAGCAACAGTGCAAACGCAGTGTGCAATATTTGCACTTGTCAATTTGCGTACAAAAAAAGCAGTGCAAATATTGCACACTGCGATTTGCACTGTTGCTTGAATACCACTATTAATACTCTTTGCTTAACGTTCCACAAAGACGACAAACCGGGATAAACTGCTACTAGCTCTAAAATAAAAATGTTTTTCAATATATTTTCCGCTCTTTCAAAAAATTATCCGTTCTCTGTCCGATGTTTACTCGTTGAATTTTGCGCACATATGAGGGTAGAACCAACATAGATATATACATTCAGACACCGTCTAACATCGTTACATGCTTGACATCGACGTCAGACATGGTAGGTGCAATCTTTCTCAACACACGCTCAAAGTTGATACAACATTTGACGTGTCTATACCCCGTAGAAATCCGTAGATCAACGTTCAAAAATCCGCAGATTTCGTCCCGTTTTAAACCGGGAGACAAAACGCGAGACACTGGATTTAAACACATGAAATTGACGGAGTTGGAATTTCTTTAGTCTCCGTCACTCTCATATGTTTCCTCCCAGTGTCTCTCTTAATCTAAACAGGGACTTCTACAGATTGAACTTTGCAATTCCGTAGATCTACAGACGTTTTTATGATAAATATGAATTAATAGTTGGCTGGCGAAAAAGATTTGAAAACATATTTTGAGTACTTAACCGAGGCTATGTACGCTTTGTACATAAAAAATACACGCAAAACACGTTTTTCTGCATGAAATATTTCTGGTAATTATGAAAATAAAAAGTCAATAAAATTCTCAGACATTTGACACATAGGTCGGGCCACAAGAAACGTGAATAGTGGATCTGGGATTTCAGTCATTGGTCCTCACATCGAAAGCTGATAGCCATTCATAGCTCCCGATTAAATGTAGGAGACAACAGTTGTTGTTGTTATTGTAATTTGAAAATCGAAAAATTTAGATTTTTTCAATATTTGTATTGTATTTATAGCTTTATTTCTCAAAAACGACTTGAGATAAGCGGAAAGTTTTTCTTTGGTTGGTTTGAGCACAAATAAGGGGAAAAAGAAAAAATCTAAAAATAGTATACACCAAAAAAATGTTCGGCAATTCGGATTTAAAATAAGTAACTGCAATTTGTAGATAGAGACGGATCTAGAAAATTAACCAATTTTACAAAAAATGTGACCATTGAATTACGTTTGAGAAACATAAAAATAAATTTGTATTTGTAAAAAGTTTCCGACACAGAGCATTTAAAGTGAGACACCCTCTAAACTAACAGGCGCAAAACCATTGACTTATTCACAAGGTCTGCTAAAATCCCTTCTTATTTTCTAAAGCTGTCAAGCTCCATATATAAAAAGCATATTAGCACATTAGAAGGGATTTTATCAGCCTTTGTGAATAGCCTACATGTGAAAATCGGTTTCTCCAATGCAGCTTTTTCTAACGCGTTCTAACGTTCATGCATTTCATTAACGTTCATGTTATTTTTTCGTTTGAAGCCAAACTCATGGAAAATCATTACAGCAGTTTAATCGATATACCTGATACAAGAAAACAAGATAGCGATGACGAAACAAATCAAAACTGTTGACACGTTGTTGTTGTTTTGCATGTTAAATCGGCTTTTTATCATCGGATGCAAATTTTGGTTCTTTTTGAAGGTTAAGACAACAGATTTTTATATCAACGAGTAAAGAAATGTTTGAAAAAAAAATAGAACAATATATTTCATTCAAAAAATCAACTTTTTCATTAATAATTTTGCATTCAAAGAGCCACTTGCTAGAAACGCGCAAGCAATTTTGTTTTCTATCGTCAGTTCGCTTTCAGCGCTGCGAGCGATGACATCGCGAGCGGAATGTCGGAATTTTTTCCGTTGATTTTTATAAACAAGAGCAAAAAACGTCCGCACTTCAGCTTCCCAGACGCGAGTTATGGTGTGTGAGCACGAGGTTATGACAAAGTCATTAGGCCAAAATAAAAAGCACCTCCTGTACACAATTCCGGCTGGGTTACTATGCGATCGCTCCGACGCATAGTGTAACGTCCCCATACATGTCGGGGCCAAAAATAGAAGGAGTGGTCGTAGAGCAATGAAATTTGGCATGGACGTTTATTTGAATAAAATTAAGAAATTTTGAAAAAATCTTGGAAATCCGTCGACTGCCACGCTTACCTCCCATATAACTTAACATGCCAAAATAGTGAGTTTTTAACCTGGGGACTTGAAATTCGGCACATACTTTACTTTGAACTTCTGAAATCATAAAAAACTAAAATTGGAAAAATGCCACACCTACTTTTTTCCCTACGCCCCTTCAAATTTCGTAAAAAATCCCGTTTTTAACCCATGCATCAATAATTCAAGATCAATAAGATTGAGTAAGTTTTAATATATTTGTAAATTTGTGTGACTCCGGTCAAAAAAATTTTTGGTCCTCCAAAAACAGGAAAAATCGAAGGAAAGCAACAACAGCATTTATAAAGTATTTTAAGGTTAAAGAAATATACATAATAACAAATTCAGAAATGAATGAAAAATAAAAAGGTTAAAATGAAAAAATAAATTAATCACTCGTTGAGGAACTCAAATCTTCCGAAAGTAAAGCCTCAAAATCTATATCCAACGAGGTGTCATCACCAGAGCGGATATTTGCACATAAAGCATATTTGCATATGCATTTGCATATTTGACCGTTTAGAGCATATTTTTATTTTTCTTGCATGTTCGCGGCATATACTACGTTTATTCGTACGCCTTATTCGCGAATAAGAATATCGCGAATAGCGAATTTTCCCGTATAAACGGTCTTATTCACGAATAGCTATTTCACGAAAGTTATTCGTGAATAGTGAGACTATTCGCCACAAACATGAGAGGTGATGCCACATTTTTCGCTGATATCTCTCTTTTTGACGATCAAGCAGCACTTTTTTTTAAGTTGAGTTCAAAAATCTAACAAATAATATGGAGAACGGAAAGGAAAGCAACCGCTGCATATGGATAATACTTAAATTCACTTCTGAAAAAATAATTGGTAAAAGCATTCCTGATGCTATGAAATCAAATCTTTTTCATGTGTGCCACCATTTAATTTCGTTTTGGCAGTCAGGTAACGCTTATACCAACTAATGTCGGTTGCCGTATAAACGGTGACTTCACTATTCGCGATGTTATTATTCGTGAAAAAGGTTTAACGTATAAACGTAGTAATATATGCGTATCTTTCAAATTAACTTATGATCGGAGAGTATAAAAATATACAAAGTCAACACTTAAAAGTATAAGTTTAAGGTTTTACCTACGAAGAAATATCCAAAATATTTACAAGTACACTTTTAGGTTTGATTTTGCAATAAAAAAACTTCAATCACAAAGCTTAGAGCTTAGAGAAGCCGTCGAAATAGTCCAAGGCATACGCAAAAACTTAAATAAATTGGAAAATAAAGCCTTTCAAGAAAAATTTGAACAAATTTTAAAAAGAATTAAAGGTTTTTAAAAGTATAATCGATATATTTAATGTTTGTTATACAGCCGAATAACCTACCGACCCGTATGTTAAAAAGCTTTTGCCAGATATGTTGGAAAGGTTTGCGTTTTTTCCAATAACCTCAACTGATGGTGAGCGCAGTTTCTCTCTGTACGGAAACGTCTACACGCAGAAGAGACGATCATTCACTATGGAAAATCTTAAGCACCATATAATTATTTTTGCAAATTCTGAAATTGAAGATTAAGCTGTTTAGTCTGACTGAAGGTTCGGTTTCGGTTTACAGATTCATTGACCATAAAATTGCATTCGGCTGGGGCCATGAAACTTTTTTTTTGTTCTTTTCTTTTATTAACTATTATGAACAACAAATGTTATTTTTGTTTTAGACGTTATACAATAAATGGACTGATTTTTGTTAATAAATAAAAAAAAAAAAAAATTAAAATGTGCTCTGCTCTACATTTAATTTTTTGGTCTTCAGTTCCACTTTCTGTAATGGGCCGAAGGTGCATGACAAATTTTTGGCTTCGCTTCACCAGCTTATGTCGGACTCTATTAAGCTGTTACTAGAGAAAAACTAAAAAAAAAAAAAAATTAAAATAATTCATTTTAAATAATTTTTTTTCATGCATATTTTATTTTTTTTCGAGCATATATTGCAATTATTTAAGCATATTCTATGCGCATATTTGCGATTTTTTCGTGCATATAAATTTCTGCTCTGGTCATCACAAAAATGTTCTTCGTCTTCTTGCACAATATACTCCATCATTTCTTTGTCTGGCTTGTATCTTTTAGAAAATATTTTCCTGTGATTTGAAATTGTGGGCTCAGAAGACATTTAGCCTCGTTTCACGAAATTCTTTGTGCCGTGCTTCCAAGGCATCCTCTGACAACATTCCAATTGGAAGACAAAAGCTTTTTATTATATGCATGCCGTGTAGTAGGATCTTATGTAATGTAACAGGCATATAATACCAGGCATATTTTTCTATATACATATATAGAAAAAGTTTCTTTTAGTAAGCATTCAAATTTCTTGTCATTGATAACTTGTCCACATGAAAGAAGCTTTAATAATAACGATATATTTTTTATTACATTAATGTCGATTCCCGTAATTTTAGCTGAGATCTCGGGGTTTTTAAAGAAGATTCTTGCGGTATTACCATCGTTAGATGTGCCAAAGCCAGTTCTCACCCTATCCACATTTAAGCCCATTTCCGATTTAAATGCCTTGCATATTTTTTCTTTGTTCTTCTTTATTAACTCTTTTTCCTCGTCTTTAACTTTCCAACGCTTAATGGGAAGCTTGTAGGAAATATGTAACAAACACTCGAAACATTTGATCCACGCGTGTAGAGTAGAAAGACCATATTTAGAATATATGTCTCTAATAGGTCTTGAAACTACATTAAATGAATTTATTAACGTTGGAGTAGATCCACACAGATAGCCACTACTCAAAGAATTGGTTTTAGAAAACACATTGACCACCGCATCATCAATCATAGTTAAGTGAAGAGAATAACTATTTTTAATATCGAATTCTTTAATAACAAAATCCATTGTAGATAGGTTTTCTATTTGTTCAGTTATATCTTTTTCCGTTTTATTTATTCATTCCTTATTTTCTTTCATGAAGACAAATTTAATAGGACGACACCATAGAGTTTACGAAGGTGCCTTGTTAGTCCACAGATTTTCTTTGGTTTGGGCATTCCAAATTTTAAGAGGAACTAATGCAATGAGAAAAAGAAATTCATCCGTATAATTTTCATCAGAGAATCTTTGCTAGTATTGGCTGTGCCCTGAAATACCATCAAAACCCCACTTACATTCCAAAACAAGCTCTTGGCATTCACGAACTTCGATGAATTCGAGTAAACTGGACGCAGTGGAATTAAGCAAGGCCTGCAATGGAATTTCTGCAGAAACTACAGAAATTATGATGGGCTTGGGCAGCAAATTCGCTGTGGGTTTTTAAAAAATATGATAGCTGGGAAAAAAATCTTTATAAATGGCATTGACTGTGCCTCTTAGTACATTATATTTGCGTACTGAAAGCTTTAAGTCGTAATACAAGGCAAGTGCTTGAGCTACCGATAATTTTATGTCACGAAAGCCTTCCCGGTTCTCAAGTGCTTTAGCCGCATCTTTTATTTCTTGTGGGGAAGTAACATTGATTAATTTTTCAATTTTTCGGCGCTTTGTACGATCACATGAAATCTCGTAACTTTTTTTTGGCCTGCCTCTTGCACTTGTACTTGGCTGCTATAACGAAATTGACATACATCATTTATAACACATTTCAAAAAATGTATGAAAAAAAAACTTACCTCATCATCCAATACTGGTGAGATTAAATTTGGTCGTTGAGATTCTAATTTGTATATAACACATATTTACATATATTAAAAATTTAATTCATAGATTTACTTACATTCTCACTCGAATGTATATTGAAAGGAGAACTAAGCCATTCTGCAAATTTACTACTAAAAAAGCTTTTATTGCGACCGCAAATTCTCCACCTACGCTGTAATTTGCCTTCCATATTTTCTATTTTCTTCTTTACGACATCTATATCGACTGCTTCTTTAACAAAATCCACTTTTTCTACCAAAAATTTTAGCATTAAGCTCAATTTGTCTAAGCGCATTTTGCCAGCGCCCACCAGCCATACTTTGAATAATTCGCCTATTGTTATTACAGCAGCCACTAAAAACCATGTATATTCCGTATTAGCGGGTATTAGCAGATAATTCTTTTTGCATTTCTTTAAACATACTTCTATTGATGTTTTGCAAAAAATTTTAAATGGAAAGGTATAGAAAGTTTTTTTTTCTACGCTGATCAAAATTTACTACTTCAATTATCTAAGTTATCCTTTTCCTACAGGATAGAGATAAAAAAATAAAAAGAAGTGAGCCAACTTGCTCGCTTCTTTTCCCTTTTTAAAAAGACGAAGGTTTAAAGTTTGAACAATCTAATGTGCACTCGCTCGTGCTTCAATTCGAATTGATTTTACATTGCAATAAAGTTTTAAGCTTACTTATTCCTAAAAAGCTGACAATACATTTTTGTTATCTTAAACCTAAAGTGCTGACAGTGGTTGGTTCTCACGGTGCATCGTTGCTACCTGCATACGCTTATGCATTCGGACACGTAAGAATGTGCCGACTTTTTATGCGATCGGGCACGTTGATTGCCGCGTGAGCGTTTGTTTATGCTCGTGCCCCTATTGGAATGTGATAACTCCTCCCCCTTCAAGTGTCTGCGTCCTCGCAGGCCGATTATGCTGGTATCCTTACGGGAGGCAGGTTGGCGTTACAGTGTATTTTACGCCAAATGATGCAGACAGCCGATGCTATGCAGGACAAGATAAGTATCTCCGTGAGTAGGGACACGTTAATCCTCTGGTCGAACTTTATGAGCTGATGAGTGTTCTTCAGAGCCACATCGTGAACATATTCCCAGTCAATTCCCAACTTGGCTTCCGTGATACTCGCGAACGCGGAGGGAAGAGCCTGCGCTCTCATTGTGACGCTTCTGCTGGTATACGTGACGTTCTTAAGGGTGACCGTTTCGTTCTTCAGTTGGATGACGTAAGTGCCGCTTAGATGAACTGAAAAATTTCCGGAGGATAGTTCGCCATTGAAGTTCGTCGCGAACAGCGTGTCTTCGTGCAGAAACTCGATGACCTCTCTATTGCTTCTCACAAAGGTGCAGTTGGCGTGTCCTCCTCTTAGCAGACGGGAGACACAAGCATTCTCGGGTATCTCTTCCAATTCGCTGTCTTCACAAACAGTCAAGTTACTGATCGTTTGGCAGTTTCCCACCATTCCAAAAGTGTGAAGCTCATTCACCATCACCTGTTGGTATGGTAGTTCAATTTGCTTGCCGTTCAGTGTTGTTGCCCTTACACTAAGTACGTTGAAGGACTCGTCTCGCATTTTCGGAACAGCTAATACGTAAAGAAGCAGAGAACTATTAGTATAAATAGAGGGCATACTATACTCGATCGCTTCGACGTCGTTTGCATAAGGGAGAGTAGGCATCTCGGAGATGATTTGGCCAATTTCCTCCTTGTTAAGTAGATTAGTGTTGACGATCCCCCTCTTTGCCAGTTGGCATGCTCGAATCAGTTCTGCCACTTTGCTCTTCAACGCCACTACCCGGTTCATCAGATTCTGTTCGTCTCGTTCGGCTACAACGACGGCTGACTCTTCTGCGAGGCGATCGACTATTTGATTGGTGCGGTCTGTAATGTCATTTGTAATATCGAAAATTTGTTTATTGATATGGAATTGCTGGTTATTGTTCTGAATCAGTTCGTTCTGACTATGCAGGATCTCGTCCCAATCTGTAGCGTCCGGGTTACCGGCTACCCATTTCCAAGCTGACCCGATTCAATTGATTGCACGGCGATTTCGAGTCGTCTTGCCTTTAAGTTCATCTATTTGCATTTTGAGCTGTGCCAAGTGGTGGGAAGCGAGAGGCCGTTTTTGGGAGTCCTGCTTGTTCACTACTGCCTCTGATGCCTCTTTGATAATCTGATCGCACCCCTCGAGATCGATTACATGCACGAATTTGAAGATTCCGCTTACTATGGAGCCTCTACCATCTCTTATGGTGACCAGTGGGGTCTCGTATTTGAAGATGCTGTAGCAGTTTGCCGTAGTTGCAAGGAATAATCTACAAATTGAACTCAGAAAAATTATTAATTCTATTGCTTGCTATGAAGTTCAGCCAACCAAAAAAAAAAAATATTTATTTATTCGGATATATCGTAATTTCGGGTTTGTATGTATTGAAAATTTTTTATGTGAGATTTATGGATTTTCTTATTGTTATCAATTTCTGAAAATTTAATCTTTGGAAACGGTTAAAAAATATGTCGCATGGCTTCTTTTTTGTGACTGAGTGGATTGTATTGTTATATCGATCGACTGAAATGTTGAGCAATTCTTTCGTTTTAAGATTCTTGTATTCGGCTTTTAAACATCGGAAAATTTCCAAAATTGTTGAGTGGAATCTTTCCACCTGGCCATTGACTTCACTTTTTTGCGTGGGCGTTCGGTAAACACGAATGCCCAGGCCGGTTATGAAATTTTATATTAAGGGGCTCAGAAAAGCAGACTCATTGTCGGCAACCAGCATCTTTGGAATCGTAAAATAGTGTAACATTTTTATAATTTTCTCTCTAAGGTGCAAAGTGGACTGGTTTTTGATGTGAAAAAGCTTTGCAAATTTTGAGAATTTGTCGAGACATGAAATGTATTTTTCACCCTGAATTTCGAGAATGTCCATACGAAAAATTTCGCAAGAATAGGAGGGAATAGGAGTTGGCTGCAATTCTGGGCGTGCCTGTCGTATTTATTAAATTGGCATATAGCGCAGTTAGCCGTTTATTCTTTAATGAGCTCCTCCATTATGACCTGGTATATTCGGTCAGGATTTTTAAGGTCCTCAACTACTCTCTGGGTAACTCGGATTTTATAAGATGAGAAATTCTGTATGTAGACTTTATTTAGCAAAGACAAAAAATTTTCTGCGATTTTAATACCGTTAATAATGTTGGGTAGCAGTTTGCATTTAAAGATTTCAGTTAGCTTTTCCTCATCTAAGCCTGTCAGGCCTATGTAAACCTTCAAACATTTCCAAACCCGGCCTGAAAATAAGTTGTCTCCTGAAGACGTTAATGGGAACCTCAACATGTGGTTTAAGGTCAGATCCGTCTTGTTCAGCACTGTGTACCGTCTCCAAAATGGAGCTCTCCCTCCCTTCTTCTGCAGATAAAGTTGAATCGGCGTAGTTTCTACCTTCGTCCGCTGATCGGTCGATTCAGTATAGATCCTGCCTTCTTCTGCTGAGATGGTCGATTCAGTTCCACTAACAGCGTTGCAAGTGAAATGATCGACTTGTGTGGGGAGCCTTGAGAGGGCATCTGCTACCAGGTTTGATTTTCCCGGCTTATATATTAGTTCATAATTATATTCTTCGATGCGCGCCTTCCACCTTTTCAATTTTGCGTTAAAATTACGATTGCCTAATGAGAACGTAAGAGCTGATGGTCTGTGTATATTCGCACTTTTTTTGCCCCGTAAAGGTATGATCTCAAATTGTCCAAAGCCCATACTATGGCCAACATTTCTTTCTCGTTGGCCGCATAATTTTCTTCAGATTTTTTCCAGGGATCTTGAAAAGGCAATCGGTCTATCATTCCCTACGTCGCCTTGGGACAATACCTATAGCGAGATTGGAGGCGTCCGTCGTCAGGTTGAATAGCTGCTCGAAGTCGGGGAAGACTAACATTTCAGAGGAGACTAACAGTTGTTTGAGCTCAATAAAAGCTCTCATTGCGCCTTCATCTAAAGAAATTGAGACTTTTTCGATTGGTTTGCCTTAATTTGCGCGTTTTCGCCTCTCGTGAGATTTGTAAGTGGCTTAGCCACCTTGGCATAATCCCTTATGAATTTCCTATACTAGGACGTCAGGCCAAGGAAGCTTTTAAGTTCTTTCAAATTACAAGGAGGAAGGATATTTTGAATAGATTCGACCTTTTTTTGGGTCCGGTGTTATACCCCCTGAGCTTATGATATAGCCCAAAAATTCGACGCGTGTGTCCATAAAGTGAGTTTTTTCTAAATTTACTTTGAGGCCGGCCTTCCCTAACAAAAAAAGACTTTTTCGAGGTTTGCAAGGTGAGTGTCTACGTTCTTTCCGAATACAATGATATCATCGATGTACACGCAGCATATTTTGCCTATATGTTCCTTGAGTACATCATCAATCATGCGTTGAAAATTTGCTGGGGCATTTTTCAGCCCAAATGGGAGTCTAAGGAACTCGTATTTCCCGTTCATCGTACTAAAAGCTGTTTTAGGTATATCGGCAGGCTTCATTAAAATTTGGTGGAACCCTGATGTGAGGTCGAGTGTGGTGAAATATTTCGCGTTTCCCAAGCTAGCTAAAGTCGAATTTATATCCGGAATCGGGTAAGTATCGGAAATAGTAACCGCATTTAATCTCTTGAAGTCTAACACCATGCGATACTGTTTCTCGCCGTTAAGCGTTGGTTTTTTCGGAACGACCCGAATCGGCGAATTGTAGGGGCTCCTTGATGGTCTGATGACGCCTTCATCCAGAAGTTCCTGGATTTGCCTTTCTACTTCCTGTCGCATATTCATCGGATAAGGATAACTTTTTGTATAAATGGGGTCACTTGTCGTTGTTCTTATTTCCGCCCTTACAGCTGTATCAACAGTCTTTCTCGCTTCAATAGGTTCAAAAAGTTTATCGTATTTCGAAATGAGTTTTCGCAAATTTTCTTTAGCGTTTCCTTATAAGGTGTAATTTATTGAATCGGATTTTTGGAGTTTCAAGTGAAGTTTAACATTATTTTTGAGCTCTAACATGTTTTTTCTTTGGTCGGCTACTGCCCCCAGCTGGCGTAGGGTATCATCGCCAAGTATTCCGTCGAAATTTTCTAACCCAGGGAGAATGAAAAAGGTTACCTTTTTTTTATTCCAATGTTTTCAAAAAAATTTTCTCTTATTTTCTTGTCTATTGTTATGCTACCACCCACGGACGTGGCAGGAAAGGATTTTTCTAACTTAACTGTATGATTTGATAGTGAATGTCTAATATAATATAATTTTTGTTCCAGCCTGTATCGATCAAAAATTTTAGCTTTTCGCCGTCTGCTTTAATGTATTCTAAGTAAGGTACGCCGGATAGGCGTCTGTCATAAAATTTTCCCCATCCTCGGTGATTTCTCAATTTTCCTCCTCTTCCTCCCCCTCTTCCTCCTCCGGAGGGTTTTCCTCTACTGAATCTTTTTCGATTAATTGACTTTTTCTTTCTCTTTTATATATATTTTTTACTTTATTTTTTTTCTTATTATTACTTTTCCTTTTTTATTTTTCTTTAAATTTTTCTTTTGATTAATTGGTATTTTCCAATTTTTTTTTTCAAACAAATTCTCTTTAAATTTTCTTTGGCACTTTGACAAATATACGCTTATGCAATCGGACACGTTGGCTGCCGGTAAGTATGTGCTGACTATTTATGCGATCGGGCACGTTGGGTGCCCCGTGAGCGTTTGTTTATGCCCGTGCCCCTATAGGAATGTGATAACTTCTATGAGCGCTTCCAATGTTTATTTAAAATCATATGTTTCAAATATAAACAATACAATGTAAACAAAAAGAGTAATGCTGCCAGAAAGTAAAAATTTTACTCTGTAATTTCGTATATAAAACATGATGGTAGGAAAAAAAATAAAAAAGGTACACTTATTCAAATTATAACAATGTGATGACCCACATATTTTTTAGTATAAGAATAGTTTATTTTGTTCAATTTTGTAGATCATAAGTCAGACTGAACTAAATTCCTTCTAGCTGTAAGTCGTAAAGAAATTTAATATTTTTATTTTGTTTTCCTAGAGCATAAGTAAAAATCGAATTAAACTTTTTTTTCCTAGCTGTAAGTCTTAAATGAAATGATAGTATTTCGTTTTCTTAGATCATAAGGCGACCCGAATAATTTATATTTTTTTAGTGTTCTATAAATTTCAATTAGGAAGCTTTGTTTGCATAGTAGGAATCCCGACAATACACCGTGCGTGGGCCCCATAAGCTCATGTGACAGCAACAATCGATCTATATATCGATTTACTACGCGCAACACCATACCAACGTCAGCCGGTGAAACGAGATAAAAAGCGTGGAGAGTGCTTGCCGAGAGTCAGTTGTATTTTCTCGCGACCAAAGCACATCGTACGATTAGCCAAGCGCAGCAACGACTTAGCCGAAGACGGAAAGCTGTTAACTTCATCACCGCAACGACACACACAAGCAACCGACGCCGACGCAAAGCATAGTGCGCAGCAACGACTAAGCCGAAGACGGAAGGCTGTTAATTTCATCACCGCAACGACACACACAAGCAACCGACGCCGACGCAAAGCATAGTGCGCAGAGGGGTATACTCGCGTGCTTGGTAAGCTACACGTGGTTTTCCGTAGGTTTTTTCCCTCGCCATTCATTTGTGTTTACCGTCGACACTTTCATTGACAGTACTCGTGCAATGCTCGGTCTATATCCTCTTTGCACGTGTACACCTCATTCATAGACATTTTTGCATCGACATTCGACATTTTCATTGACAGTACTCGTGCAATGCTCGGTCTATATCCTCTTTGCACATGTACACCTCAGTCATAGACATTTTTGTATCGACATTCGCCATTTTCACTGACAGTACTCGTGCAGTGATCGGTCTATATCCTCTTTGCACGTGTACACCTCATTCGTAGACATTTTGCATCAACATTCGTTATTTTCATTGACCATACTCGTGCACTGTTCGGTCTTTATCCTCTTTGCACGTGTACACCTCATTCATAGACATTTTTGCATCGACATTCGACATTTTCATTGACAGTACTCGTGCAATGCTCGGTCTATATCCTCTTTGCACGTGTACACCTCATTCGTAGACATTTTGCATCAACATTCGTTATTTTCATTGACCATACTCGTGCACTATTCGGTCTATATCCTCTTTAAACGTGTACACCTCATTCATAGACATTTTTGCATCGACATTCGACATTTTCACTGACAGTACTCGTGCAGCGCTCGGTCTATATCTTCTTTGCACGTGTACATCGCATTGGTAGAACTTGGCCCTGACCTTCGAAAATTTCCATCGACGGTATTCGTGCAATGTTCGGTCTGTATCCTCTTTGCACGGGTACACAGCATTCATCGAGCTTTTGCAGTGACATACGACTATACGCAGTTTTGCTCAGGTGGTTTTTTTGGTTCACGGGCGGCTCAAAGTTAGTTTTAGTTTCGCTGTTTGTTTACCCAAGCTAGGAGGTACCGTACCCGGCAAACGTCACACACGGCAAACTTCGCACCCGGCAAACGTCACACACGGCAAACTTTGCACTCGGCAAACGTCACGCACGGTGAACATTTCGTAGTTCTTTTCCTTTCGAATTAAGCCCCAGGTACATAACGAATAGGTGTAGCTGTATTCAGAGTATTTTAGAATAGGAGTTAAGATAAGGGAACAAAGTAAATTAGATCCTCTTGTAACCTGGCCAACTTGGTGCCTTAAAGAAGCACCTCCTCTCTTTTATAAATAAACATCTACTTGTAACGTCTACGTCGTGAGCTCTTCTATTATAAATAATTGTAAGAATTGGATTCTGGTCACTCGGCTGAGTAAGTACCCCGGCATATACGAAAAGAGTCCATTACAATGGCGTCCGAGCAGGGACTCACAACAGACAAAAATCAAGAGAGTGGCAAGGGACAACAAGGTGATAGTACAGGACAGACTTCGACCTCTGAGGTCCAGGATATTTCTAGTGGTACAAGCAAAGATACCCTCGAAGTCCCAAAACAAAAAACAAAGTTACACATTGGGTGGATATATAAAGTATGAAAGGAAGACTTGATCTTATATTGCGAGGAGTTTGGGTTAGATTCATCTGGGACCCTAGACAGGCTTCGTCAACGTTTTTCCACTTTCATTAGTGACTCAGAGCACGACGCAGAGGCAATCAGCCGGTTACGGGCGTTGCAAACTCGTTATTCCCGCTGTAACTCCCCCACCCCTCCTGCCACGTTGCCTTCTGCCACCGTCACTTACCCGAGCAAAGAGCGTTGGATACCACCCACAGTAGTACCCTCTGTAAACCCGCCTTCTGCCAGGAAGTCAAATCAGGCCACTATCATAGATCAGGTTAGAAAATGGGCTGTAAAATTTGATCGCGGCGCGGAACCTTTAGATTTTCTTGAGCGTGTGGAGGAGCTTGCCGAAGCATATGATATCCCCGATGATGCTCTAGTAAGGGCCCTCCCCGAACTACTGACCGGAAAAGCTTTGCTGTGGTTCCGAAGCTGCGATCGGTTCACAAGCTGGGAACCGTTCAAAGGGGACTTACTGGCTATTTTTCTGCCACAAGGGTTTTTTAAATCGCTCGAAGATAACATCAAGAGCCGGAAGCAAGCGTGCGCTGAGAAATTCACAGATTATGCCATCTCACTGTGTCATCTAATGAAATTTACTACATGGTCCGAAGACGAGAAGTTAGATAGGATATATGATAACAGTTTAGCTAGCTTACGGTTGTATGTAAAACGACCGGAAATTGACTCCATATCGCAGTTTATTCAGCTCGCAGGAGACTGGGAAAGAGGTCAAGAAGACGTGGCAGCTACCGTTTCCGTTGCACAGCTATCGCCGACACCCACTCGGAAGCACGTTACTTTCCAGCTAGTGGAGGCGAAGAACACATCGAAAGTGGACATGAAGACCGCCTGCTGGATATGTGGGCAAGGGGGTATCCCCGTAGAGACTGCAAAAATCCGGCGTCTCTGTTTTGTTGGCTATGCGGCACACGAGGCATCCGTACCATTGACTGTTGTAAGGCGGGAAACGAAGGCGGTCGCCCGCAAGAGCGAGGCCAGCGAAGCGACCCAGAACTGGCCTCCCCCTCGACAAGGAATTAAGCCTCTTGGCGACGGATGGTCGTCATATCCAAGCTACCATATATATTGACGGCCACCCCGCGAAGGCGACGATCGATACCGGTGCAACGCGAAGTTTCATCAAGACCCAAATAGCCAACCGATTACGCACATAAGAGAACTCAGTGCCTGCGAATGTCACCGTACGCCTCGCCGATAAATCCCCAGCTAGGGTAGCAGAAGCATTGAGTGTTCAGATTACTTTAGGGGACCAGACCACCCAGATTAAAGTCTTAGTCATGCCAGAAGCTATGGACGAAATTATCCTTGGAATGGACTTCCTCACAGCACTGCGCGCAGAGCTAGTGATCGGAACACATCGTTTGAGATTAGAACCCGCCCGTAGGTCCGCAGACGAACGACTAGGCGCAGTGGAACAGGAGAACCGCAGACCCGAAGAAGACCTTGTAGAAAAGTTCCTACAACACGAGTTGGATCAGTTAACTCAGTTGCCGAGTGTTTCATCTATAGCCACGCATAAGATAATAATGAAGGATGACCAGCCACTAAAACAAAGGTATTACACGTACAATCCGGCCAAACAAAAGATACTTAACGAAGAGATCGACGAACTGCTGTCCAAGGGGTGCATTGAGCCGTCCAACAGTCCCTACAGCTCACCAGTCGTTCTGGTGAAGAAGAAAACCGTTGCTTGGCGACTTTGCATCGATTTTCGGAAAATCAACGCGCATTCGGTCCCTGACGCATATCCGCTTCCTAGAATACAACACATTCTCGATCGACTCCGAAACGCGAAATATATTTCGACTCTAGACCTCAAGAACGGATACTGGCAAATTCCTATGTCTCCTGAGAGCAAGAAGTATACAGCGTTCACCGTACCGGGCCGTGGTCTTTTCAAGTGGCGGGTTATGCCGTTCGGGTTACACTCAGCCCCCGCGACTTTTCAGAGAGCATTAGACACTGTCATAGGGCCAGAGCTTGATTCCTTTGCATTCGCTTACCTGGACGATATAGTCGTCATATGGACCTCCCTTGAAGAGCATATGCGCAACCCCAAAGAGGTGTTTCGACGCCTTCGCGAAGCCAACCTCCGTCTGAACGTAGAACAATGTGCATTCTTCAAGACAGAGCTGAAGTACTTAGGACACGTAGTCACCAAAAAGGGTATCCATACCGACCCTGAGAAGGTTGAAGCTATTCGAGCACTCCAGCCGCCGAAAAACGTCCGTGAGGTTCGGCAGTACTTAGGAATAGCTTCGTGGTACCGACGTTTCGTACCAAATTTTTCGACGGTAGTGCAACCGTTAACCACGTTCTTAAAGAAAGGGAAAAGGTGGAAATGGGGCGCGGAGCAGCAACAGGCTTTTGAGACCCTGAAGAAAAACCTCACCGAGGCTCCGGTCTTGACATGCCCAAATTTCGAAGAAAAGTTCTACTTACAGACAGATGCTAGTGATTACGGGTTGGGTGCAGTATAGGGTGATTGATTATTCGACATTTTCCTGTAACCGGTTTTCGAATAACCCGATATTTAAGGATATTAAAAAAACCGATTGAGCAAATAAAATTTAACTAAAAACCGACTAACCGGTTATGTAAAAAATCCAAATAAAAAGAAATTTCGGGGCAGGTGTTATTTGTTTGTGACTGTTTTATTTAAAAGCCATTTTGAAAAAAACTTACAACATTAAAAAAAACCCAAACAAAAAATTGCACATTCAGCGTATAAAATAAATTAAAACCAGCCATATTTTCATTTGATATACGTTCGTAAAATATTTTGTTGTATATGAAGAAATACAATAGGGGTATTTGCAAAGGCGTGTTAAACACGTTGGACAGTCGGAAAATTGCGACTTCTTAAAAAAATTTTAACCTTTTTTTTTATCTTGCACAGCTTTTTAAGCAGTTAAAATTTTCCAATTTTCCGACTTTCTTATTTTCCGACGCCTTTGTGAATACCCCTAATGTGTTGGAAATTCACGTTTAAGGTTTTTTTAAATAGAACTGAGCTAAAAAATGTGGGCTTATCGTTTGACGGGGTGGAGTTTCGTATAGATCTCTGATTTGTATTGTATGGAAAAATTGTTTTTCGTGTTAGTAATAAGGATTGCCATGACATTGTTATTGCAAAAAGCGTTGATACACCGAAATCAAAAAAAAAATTCTACCTTTAAGAACCACAGTGAAAACTCTTTCAAAAAGAACTATTGTTTTACTATGTCCAATTTACCCAATTGCTTCCCAAAGCACTAGTAAAGGGTTAGTTCGAGTGTACAAGTGGTGATTTTTAGCTCACGCGCAATGTTAATTTTCTACAGAACAAGACATAACCAAAGGTATAAAGAAGAACCAGTACTGGTAGAATTAGAAGTAGTAAAAAGCTAGAGTTAAACTGCTCGTACTTCCTGCAGGGTAGCTAATGATAATACATATATACTTTCAATGTAGACACAAATGCAACTCGAAAAGAGAATTCGCTAAGAGTTTCACAAATATAATTGCTTAGTGTAAAAGGCGTCAATACAGGTAATTTCATGGCAATTTTTATATGCAGTTTGTATGACGTTCGAAAGAAAATAACTATCTGAAAGCTAAAATAATCTGTAGGAGAAAAAAACGGGTATTCGCTTAAAAAACCCGATTTATTCGATATTCGAAAAATCAGTTTTGAGAAAAAACCGCCTTGCAAAGCGCGAAAAAAACCGGGCGGTTAACCGATCGGTTAACCGAATCAATCACCCTAGTGCAGTACTGACGCAATTCCCTGAAGGGCAAGAGAGGGTAATAGCATACGCCAGACGCAGCCTAAACCCAGCAGAGAAAAATTATTCCTCTACAGAAAAGGAGTGTCTAGCGATAATGTGGGCGATCAGGAATATGAGGCCCTATTTAGAGGGGTATAAATTCGTTGTCATTACCGACCACCTTGCGCTAAAGTGGTTGAATTCCATAGAAAGCCCAACAGGTAGGATTGCAAGGTGGGCTTTGGAACTACAGCAGTATCAGTTCGAGGTACAGTATAGGAAAGGTAGGCTTAATGTCGTGGCTGACGCACTTTCGCGCCAACCACTTTTATTTCTAGGAACCACTACCACAGAGGAATCAGAGGGCTGCCCCTGGACACAGCGACAAAAGAAAAAGGTCAGGAAACATCCAGAAAGATACCCGGAGTATACCAGTGTGGAAGGAAATCTATATCGGCGTGTACCAACGGCCGGACGCGACGATACGACACCCCAGTGGAAACTCTGCGTTTCGAAACCCCAAAGGGCCCGCGTACTAAGAGAGAACCATGATGACGCGACGGCTGGACATTTGGGTACACGAAAAACCATTGCGAGGATCTGCAGGAACTATTACTGGCCCGGCATGTACTGGGATATTCGACGTCATATTCGAAGTTGTATAAGTTGTCAGCGGTATAAAAGTAGTCAACAGGCTCCGGCAGGAAAAATGTATACCGTGCAACCAGAAGGCCCCTGGGATATCGTGAGTGCGGACTTCATTGGCCCCTTACCCCGCTCACGCAAAGGTCACAGTATGCTGCTGGTTTTCTGCGACAAGTTTACAAAATTTACGGAACTGGTGCCACTGAGAAGAGCCAC
>CM035808.1:90662902-90673089 GCA_020466095.1 Chlorops oryzae | reverse complement strand
TCGCCGATAAAACCAGATTTTTACCTCTCACTATTACGCAAAGCGTTGTTGCCTGAAGGAAATCATAACTGTAAGAATCTAGAATAAAATGTTGTATTCTTCTACGAATAAGTACGAATACGAGCCATCTGGGTGGTTGGTTTGATAAAATATATACCCGGGGATTGAGAAGAAATTTTTGTTTGTTAAATGTGTTTCAGAGAGAAGCATAACGTCAACTTCTTCCTGATTTAAGAAATTCTGAATTTCTAGCTTATGCTTGGATAACCCGTTCGAATTCCAGGCACAAATTTTTAGGAAATTCATATTTTAGCCAAAAGTGCTGTCATTAATTGTGTTTGCATTTGCACAATTCTGTCGAGTGAGCTTTGCATTGTTTGCATAAATTGGGACAAACTTTGAGTTAGAGAAGATATCATTATCTCAAGACTACTGTTGTTGTTAGTAGGAGCACTAATAGGGGTCGCGGGTTTTAGTGCATTTGCATAAGAAACTCCTGGAGTTACGGGGTTCAAATTAAGGTTGTGAGAGGAGAATGGTACCGAAACAGTAATATTTTTTGTAGGATTACGAGCTGATTCCTTTTTAATGTTGATTCGTTTTTTCAGATCTTGATAAACTAGACAACCTCTGAAATTTGCAGAATGATTTCCATCGCAGTTACTACATTTAAGTAAATTGCGATCATTTTTTGATTTTTTATCACAGACTGAGCTGTGATGAAGCTCGCCACATATTACACACACGGTGCGCAATGTGCAATACGATTTTGTGTGTCCAAATTCTTGACAGTTGGCACATTGTATGGGACCATTTCTTTTATGTGGCTCTTCTACCGTTATTTTACGATGCAACAGGAATTGCAAATTGTATATCGGATGGATTTCGTTTTTTTTAAGCTTTAAGTTGTCCGGCACCAGATCAACTTTAAACATAGGCTGAGGAATTTTAGCTTTGTTAAATATATTTATAACCGATCTTGCGTGAAAACCATTCTCTTCTAGCGCACTCTTTATTTCGTTTGTGTCAACATCTGCTTCAATACCTTTGATCACCACTGTAATACCTTTGCTACTCTTTAGCTGGTATGTGTAAAAATTTTTATTCGCTCCTTCAAACTCTTTTACAACTTTTCGGTAACTGTCTTCCGTGTTTGTTTGAATTTTAGTTTCATGGATATTACCCCTAGTTAAGGGAACTACGTAAAAGTTGCTATTTCCTAATAAATTAGCTAGTTTGGCAACAAGTGCATTCGAGCTCCGCTCGCGCAAATAGATTGGGGGCGGTTTAAATACTTTTTTTGGTTGATTTTCTGTTGAATTTTCATCAGAAATTGCAGCAAGTGGAGCGAACCGATTACCAATTAGTGTTTCTTGAGAAGCAGGAGCTTCCATTTTATTAAGTTTGGCCCTGTTGTCATTTTTGCCGGAAGGGCTTCTTTTCCTCTTCGTAATATTAATATAACGGTGCATACCGATTAGCACCGCCTGCTGCTTGTTTGCTCTTTATTCATTTCAGCAACTATTGGACTTTGTTTGGACGAATTAAGTTCAATTACATCTCTAGAAAGAGCTTCCAAAGGGGAATTTGGTAAAATACTCTTAGGAGTGTTGTTAGGGCTATTTTTCTTAACGCTTAGAGAGATTATTCCACTGGTAGAGTTCGATCTCTTTCTTTCGAACTGGATTTTAATATTTTTGAATTGGCTTATACCTGGCTGTTCACTTGTAGACTGGTCCAGATTGTCACCATTTTGTGTAATTTCCCTACTGGGAATTAGTAAATTTTCCCTACCGGGATGTTGATAAAGCCCAGCTTTTAACTGGTTCGTGTCGCAGCTATTGGATGGTGGACTGTGTCCGATTGGCATCACTTTCGGGCAGAGCAGCTAGCTGCTGCAGCAGCTGCAGAGACCGAGTGTCTCTTTCTGTCGTTCCTAGAAGTTTGACGACAACAAATAATATACGAATGTCCGTATGTATATTCACTATACTTATCTTTATTTTGTGTTTCAAACACACAATTTACAATAGTGCAATTTGACTCGACAGAAATATCGGTATGATATTGAACACTTTAGTCTTTTTCGTAAAAACGCCTTTTGGAAAGGCGTTCCTCCCAGGCACCAATGAATGAAACGTCGTTCCTGTTCAATGGTTTATTTAAATAAAGGACTTCAGTATTCGCAATCGATATCGATTTCGACCCTCACTTGCCAAAATTTTGTTTTCATCTTTTACCTTTATTAATTTTATACTTAAGGATTGTAGTATCCCCCCGACTATCCTTAGTCGAATACCGGCTGCGCCATAAATGTTGCGTGTCTGCTGGGGAGAAAGGACCTCTGTAAGCGCCAACAGGGATTCCGTTTTTTCGCCAAATAAAACACTCCTTTTCTCGTTGTAATAATTGTTCATTTATTAAAGTCTTTTTCAAACGTTCTATTCTAGCTTACTGTACTGCCCTAATTCCCTAGCTAACACCGAGATCCACACTTTGTTGTCCTGGCTCGTAAGTAGGTGCGCCAAAGTTGAGATCTTCTTAATACTCGGAGTGCCAATCGATAATAAGTCCCTTTTTGTCCATCGTACTTTGCTTTTATAGTTAAATATTGCTCCGTTAGCAATATTGATAGTTGCTAGCGTCATAGGTTTCTTCTTCAGCTAACCTCCCTGCAAGCGTCCCTTGGTCACCGTCTATTCTGCATTTCGGCTTTTTCGGCGATTGCATAAGTGCCGTTGTCTTCTATTTAATCGTCAAGCCATTTATTTACAATCAGCTAAATATGCCGATCACTCCAAACCCATTCGACATATGTACGGTTTAATGCAAGCCAAGTGCACACACAAAAGACGTAAAGAACGAAATGTAATACGAACAAGCAAACGCATGCCGCAAACATCCCTTGTTTGTGTGTAGTCCACATGCTGACTCGGCGGCTCGTGTTTTTTCGCCTTTCGTCTGCCTGCTTTCCCTTTCGATCGATGGCCTTGAACGATCGATTCTCGGTTGACATTGATATCGACGGTCTGTTTGTCATTACGAGCCCGTGTTGTTGTTGTTGCCGTCTCCGGTAACAGTGTCTCTTTCTGTGACTTCGAACGCCGACCGTTGTTGTTTTGTTGAGGCGTTCGATTTCATGCTCGCTCGTGCTGTTGTTGTTGGAGGTGTTGGGTGTCGAGTTGAAGTGGTTCCGTTGCATTTGTTTATGCTGCATTATTTATTGCACTGCTTTTGGCTTAGCGCTGATAGCGTGCCGTTGACGCTAGTGCTGGCAGCGTTACGTTAGCGTGTGACGTGACGTTTTTTGACTCACAACAGGACCACTTGTCGTTGAAGTGGTTGAATTCGATTGAGAGTCCGTCGGGCAGAGTTGCAAGATTGGCATTGGAACTGCAGCAGTTCCAATACGATGCCCAATACAGGAAGGGCAAACTTACTAATGTGGCAGATGCGCTGTCGCGACAACCTTTTGAAATTTTAGGTGCAACCACTGATGAGACGGCCACGTGTGATTAGACGAGCGGATTAAAGGCAAAAATCCAAAAGGACCCGGAAAAATTCCCGGACTACGTAATTAGAGATGGAAAAATATACCGGCATTTACAGACGGCGATGGAGAACGTTGGAGAAGCATGGAAGCTTTGTGTCGCCAAACCACTACGAGATCGCGTGCTACGAGAAAGTCATGATGACGTTGCGTCAGGGCATTTAGGAATAAGAAAGACGATCGTCAAAGTGTGTCGCCTGTACTACTGGCCTGGGATGTACAGGGATATCCGAAATTACGTCAAGAAGTGTCCTAGTTGTCAACGGTACAAGTGGAGCCAACAGGCACCAGCGGGGAAAATGTTGACATTGATGCCAGAAGAACCCTGGGAGGTGGTCAGTGCAGACTTCATTGGGCCGCTTCCAAGAACACGCAGGGGAAATACCCTGTTGTTAATGATTGTGGACAAATTTTCCATATGGGTCGAAGCAGTCCCCATGCGCAGCGCCACCGCAGAAGCAACCGTGAGAGCGATCCAAGAAAGGATTCTGTGTCGATTCGGAGCTCCTAAGATGTTTATATCGGATAATGGGACTCAGTTCACGAGTCGAAGTTTTAAGAAGACCCTAAAGGAATGGGGTACAGAACATCGGTATACGGCACCGTATACGCCGAAAGAAAATCAGACAGAGCGCACCAATAGAACTTTCAAGACGATGGTAGCGCAGTATTGCGAGGGCCAGATTGGGATGCTCATATCCCGGAGTTGATGTTGGCCATCAACAGCAGTGAAGCGAGTTCAAAGGGTTTTAGTCCGGCTTACGTGGTACAAGGACGAGAGCTGCGACTACCAGGGAGGCTGTTCGAAGGAGGGATCGCGAATAGCAATGAGTCTACGAGCGAGCCCAATGAAAGGGCCACAAAATTACACGAGATATTCAGTCTGGTACGACGGAGTATGACCAAGGCGCAGCAGCAACAGGCGCGGCAGTATAATTTGAGGCGCCGTGACTGGAAGCCGAGAGTGGGAGAGCTCGTTTAAGTGAAGATGCACCTACTGTCCAGCGCGGTAGAAAAATTCAACGCCAAATTGGCCCCAAAAAACGAAGGGCCATTCGAAGTTAAAGCGTTTATATCACCTGTCATCGTCGAACTGAAAGGAGGCGATGAGAAAACGGGGCCGGCGAGCCCACATACAGGAGTTAAGGGAGTTCCATTGAAATTCGGAAACAGAGACCCAAGACGGTTCTCCACCAGATAGTGAAGTATCGAATTAACGGGTGGATACGCCCATACATTTTGATTAGAAACACAGTATTTGGTTGTAGCACATTTCAAAATTGAAATAACACAAAACAAAGCAAAATTACAGAAACTCTATTCATCATCCTATCACTTACACGTTCATTTACTAATACGACATTTACATTTTATACACATTTTTTTTCGTTAAAACGAGAAAAAGTTATTGGATGAAAACACTAATGCTTTCTGCACGCTGGTATCATTTCAGAACCTAACCGAATGCGGCAATGCGTGGCGAAGGCCCAGAGACCTATGAAAGACGGTTTGAGTGGACCAGCCGGCAGTGTAGGCAGCGGTATGAGCAAATAAGTCGGGAAAGACGGACAATGCGCCCTGCGAAGGCAGAATGGTCAGATCATTACGACAGCCATGGTCGGAAACCCCGGCGGGAGACGCCACCACGACTGAGTACCGCCGAAACTGAGACTGAGCGTGACGAAAAATTGAGCCGCGCAGAGGCGGCTGAGCATGACGAGGAATTAAGCCGCGCAGAGGCGGCTGAGCGTAACGAGGAAGTGCTTTTGCTACCACCCAGAGATGCCAATATAAGGCACGAAGAACCGACGGTTGGCAGCGAAGAAGAAGCACCGCATACTGAGGCTGACCACGAAAGGAGCCATATCAACATTAGCTCAGAGGACGAGGAAGAGGCCGAGGAGCAGAACTCTCGGTATGCAGTCCAGACGGAGCAGCGTCATAGTCGGGTAACCGCTACACAGGAGAATGGGAGTGCCGTGGCGGAGGAATACTATGTTGTGACGAGAGTACGGCTGGTGGATCGGACTTGGCATCCGGAACCACCCATCACAGCAGTTATACCGAGCGGGTACGGTGCGCACGGCCCAATACAACCAAACCGACAGGCGCTGCCCTGCTTCAGAATCCGAGACTACTCCGGATGAGGAAGATGCGGCCACGGTAGACGTAGCGAGGATCGAGACCCCCGAATCCAAGGGGGTTTCCTAGAGCAAATAGACAGATTCGTAGCAGAAAACCTAGGGGCAAGTGTACGGCAGAATTCGAAGGAAACGCAAGAAACGCGAACACAGCCAAACCAAGAGATCCAGCTAGAAGAGTGCCCACCCCCAGTTCGGAAATACTTCCAACGAATGCTACGGCAGCAGCTAAACCTACGGATACGGGTCGCCAGGATTTTGCGAGGCCAGCGATACCGTTTGGAACGGTACGAAAATGGACGGGTGAGGGTCACCCTTACCGATGTGAGGGGGGAGTGTGACGACCCATAGTCGCCACGATAAACGAAAACAGCTGTACATTTTGTAAATAATTTCAATATTGTGTTTGAGTAGTTATAAGTAAGCCGGAGCGGTTAATCTTTCATTTCTTTTCATTTTCATTTTTTTATTTTTTTATTATTTTTCTTTTCCTTCCGAAGAATTCTGTTTTGATTTAATTCTAGTATATAAGTAATGTAAAAAGGTAATTTAAGTTGAATTTTCTTCAAGGTTTTATATCTTTTGCATCAACGTGTGCAGCGACAGCACGCTCACGTGGGGGACGAGACAATTAGTTTACTAGTCTGAACCCTGCCCAGCCGATAATCATACGAATAATGAATATCGATACATTTAGTAATAGAGTAATCGAAGCTTAGAAGCTAAGAAACTTCAGTGGAAAATTTCATTCTGGCACTTTGAAGTAGACAGCGCTCGAGAGCGAAACTACCCAGCGGAAGAAAATTAAGTTTAAAGCGACGTAGACTAACAGATATACTCAAATAGCAGTTTGGTGTGACCGGGAGTATCTTGAAGGAAAGACTAACCCAGCGGAAGAACTCTCGAGTTTGGAAAGGCCAATGAGGAGTTGAAACGACGGCGCGGAGAATTGTGGAGGAGAGTTGTCGGACGGACAACCTGGAGCGACGCCATCTTGGTACAGTAATAAACCCATGTGAGTGTGAACACGTGTATAATTTCTATTGCGACGGTATTGTAGAGACAATTAATTCGGCTTGAGAATAGTTCAGACTCAAAGTTAAATAACGCGAAACGTGGCTTTCGTATATAAGGGGTCGTTCTGTTGTGTGCTTGAGTACAATAAATTCAGAGAAAAGCGCAGATCGAGTTAATCTCCGGACATATTGCTCATGGTGTTTGTTCGCAAACGTTGAAGTGACAATATATGGAGCCAGCTCGGAACTGTCGGAATTTCGGTTGATCGGTACTACTCCGGTGAAACGAAAGCGCACGCGGTACGCACGTGGCGATCAAGTTTGAGGATCGCATTGAGAACTATTCGGAAACGGTCGAAAAGAGAACGATTTCCGGTGAAACGAAAGCGCACGCCGTACGCACGTGGCGATCAAGTTTGAGGATCGCATTGAGAGCTATTCGGAAACGGGCGAAGAGAGAACAAATGCACTCCAGGGCCGCTTAAGATTTGGTTTAAACGAAATACGAAGTAAAAGGTTAGGAAAATTGTTGGGAGAAATCGCGAGCGACTCAAAGTCATTGGCGCACGGAATCCAGCGATAGGATCCAAACACGAAATTTGTCTACGAGAATCGGGAGTACCACGCGGTATCGGTGGTAACTCTGTGTGGTATTGGTGCCAACGGGGGATAGGCGTCACAGGGGCCAATGTGCGGGGCATACGGTCGGGCGCATACGTAGGGAAATTGACGTGGAATCGGTTTTCAGCTGGCCAGGGTCTAGAGTCGCCCAATTACCACGATTATATTTTTTTATCTTAGGTCGTAAGTGTTTTTGGTGTTTGAATTCGGAAGGAACATCGGAGTGAGGTAGAGTTTAAGACAAATATTTGGAACGATTAAGACGGTGTCTGAATCATTCGGTAGAGTTTAAAGTAGGCAATTTTACCTTAAAAAAGTGTAAAATATTTTCTTTAAATAAACACCTAATATTTTAACGTTTCTCAAGGGTTTTCTTTATTATAAATTTTTGTAAAGAAAAGGATTCTGGAAACTCACTGAGTGACACCCCGGCTAGAAAAAAAGTACTTCTTTACAAAGTCCAATAGCTCGTTCAGCGGGATCGTTAACAACGCTTATTTTTTGAACAGTTTCCCGCATTTTTTGAAGCTCTCGTTAGTGGACCTGCTCGACGGATGCAATGCAAGGAAGCTTTATTTTAAACATGATACATTTGATACAATAAAATTCTTTAAAAGTTTTTTGTGTCATTTTTATATGACGTAAATTATACGCCTATGATAAATTTCACTTTCGTTACAAGCAGCCAACTTCGGCAACATCCTAGCTTTCAAAATTTCGTCATTTTTCACAGCGAAATTGCTCATTCTGTTTCTCAACATAAAAGGAAGCATCCAGCGTGTAAAACTATCGTTACAATTTTTTTTTTAAATAGGTCGTTGGAAATAATTAGTAACATTAAACTGATAAGTGATCGATCAAAAAAATGCGGGAAATTGTTCAAAACATACGCGTTGTTTACGATCCCGCTGAACGAGCTATTGGACTTATAAAAACATTAAACAACACATTAACAAAGGACGAAGAGCAACAGAACGAAATTTTACAAGTTGTTGAGGAGTTTCATAAAACACATCCAAACACTAATAAAAAAATTATTGTATCAAATTTTAAATAAATCGCATTGCTATGATAAAATAATTTTTTCCACTTTTTCAATTAAGTTCAATTTCTGAATATTTGCTAAAATAAATTATTTTAATAGACTTGTGGCACATTAAAATCTTCCTCATAAAATTGTCCATTAATCTGCATTCAAAGAAAAACTAAAAACTGATCCAAGTTTTTTTAACGAATTTTTAAATGACTCAATGTAGCTAAATTTTTTCTCGCAATTTTATGATAAATGAACTTTGAAAGCTTGTAGGCACTAAAATTAATATCAAAATGTTTTAATGCCCAATGAGGGAATCTGGTAAATTTGCCTTTAAAAAAAGCTAGACTATAGTTAAATCGGACAAACGAGTCAAGAAAATTAGTAATGCAATGTTTTTCCTAGTTTTTCAAAATCTGTTTTTTTTAGGCAAAAAGCTTTACCGATTTTGCGCGAGGTCTAAACCTACGAAACTATAAAAGCTTTATATACCAAAATTTTTTTTTTTAATAGATTTAGAAAAAAAATGTTCCCATTTTAATTTCGCACAAATTGAAAATGTGGAACGGTCTAATGGACAAGCTTTGTGAACAAAGCAAAAATTGTGAAATATCGATTTTTTAGTGTTTTGGCAAAAAAATCATAGCTCCGTTAATTTTCCACCGATTGTAGCCAAACAGAGCATATTTTTTAGAAAAAATACTTAACTATACGTAACAAATGGGTTTGCCACTTCCATTTCAATTTTTTACAGATTGTTATGTGTCAAATTTGCCCTGACTTTTTTGAAAAAAACACAATTTTCTTGTATAATTGCACCTCTAGCACTAAAACTACTCATGCAAATCAAAAACTTTCTTTGTAAAAGTTGTAGGGAGCTTAATTTTTTATAATTAAAATAAATATATTAAAATAGGTAGATCGGGGCCCGAAATATGCTTGAAATAGCAAGTGCACCTACGAAATGCACTGAAAAAAATTTCAAAAATTTTTTAATTTTTTTCTCAAAAACTCTTCCATAGAAAAATTTAAAAAAATTTGTTCTTGCTGAGGAGGCCGAGATCTACAGGAAAATTGTACAAATATTTATTTGCTTTTTATAAATTCCAAATTTGTTAAGCAGTGTTTTTTACCGAAAAAATCATTGGGCATTATTTGTTCTACGGAAACTTGAGATACACCAATGTTATGGGTTTTTTATGAAATACCAAAAAAAAAAAAAAACCTTAATTTGCAATTTTTATTTTAAAATTGCGATTTAATTATTCATTTCTAATTTTTTTAAACATATAACAAAATAAGACTTATTTTCTAATACTTATACAAAAATTGAAAAATATTTCTTAAATCGTAAGATTTATTTTAATATCATAAAATAAGTCTTATATTTTGATTTTTATTTTAAAGTCAGAACAGAAGTCTTAATTTACGATACTTATTTTTAAATCGAAAAATAATAATTATTTTTAAACTCTAGCCCCTTAAGCTATTGTTTTTCTTCTGGAGGAAAGTGGACTGTAAGGAAATAGTAATTGAATTTGACTTGTGCAGAGCATCAATCAAATTCACCAAAGAAAGACGAAAAACCAAGTATTAGACAAGCCAAGAGTTTAAATGTTTTAGCGAAGGAGCGCTTTATTACCTGAATGGTTGGATGGAGAACACGAACTGCCAGTTCAAGTTCAGTTGTTTTAAAGTTAGACTTAAAGACTAAAAAATGACTGGAAAGGGAATGTTGTGAGTCGTCTTTACTCACAACCCTTCTGCATTGTGCTGTGAGCTGTTTCTACTCACAACCTTTTCACGTTGACTCTGATCAACAACAA
>CM035808.1:90594327-90662802 GCA_020466095.1 Chlorops oryzae | reverse complement strand
TATTTTATTAAAGCTTAAATTGTCGACTCATTTTTCAAGCCTAGAAAATAATTTCTCTAAAGAAATTTTCCCTTGAACAATTATATCTTTTTTTGGTACTTCTAGAAGTTTCGTTTTTCCTTTTAATATATTCAAAGTTTATGCGCTTTTATTATATCTCATACAAGGCAATTTATTTATTTGTGCATGCTGTAGTGTTTCGTACACATGTAAAAATATGTCGTTTTGATTGTTCAATGTTTCTGTTTGTGCTTTTGGTTGGTTTTGTTTTGACTTTGATCTTGTTATTATTTGTTGAATATGTGCCCGAAATCAATTCGCGATAAGGCGTCTGCTCCGCAGTTATCTTTGCCTTTTATGTATTCAATGTCAAAGTCGAACTCTTCAAGATCTAGACGCATTCTTGTTAGTTTTGATGAAGGGTTTTTTAGTGCGAATAAATATGTCAATGGTTTGTGATCACTTTTTATGAGAAATTTTGTTCCATAAATCCAAGGAAATTGGATAAATCTGAAGGACGATATCCTGATTTTAGTTTCTGGTAGCGAGACCTATGCCTCACAAGGAAACTGGAATCCTGTTGTCAGCCACTCAGTGCGTCCCTCTCAAGATTATCTTCACAGGATACACCGTAAAACCTCGACCTCTAGGACCACAGTAAAACCTCGCACCGGAAAATCACAGTAAAACCCCTGCTTCTGGGACAACAGTACAACCTCGCACCGGCAAAAACACAGTAAACCCTCAACCTCCGGGACAACAGTAAAACCTCGCATCGGGAAACCACAGTTAACCCGCAACCTCTGGGACAACAGTAAAACCTCGTAGCGGAGGCCTCAGCAGAACAAGCCATACGAGACTACAGTGAAGCTTCGCCACTTGAGACTACAGAGAAAATCCCGTGACGCACACACGATAGAGGCAACAGGAGAGCCTCGGTCAATCGAGAGACACCAGGATAACTCCACAAATCAGAGAATTATATCGAACTACATTGAATTATATTGAAATACATTGAATTATATTGAATTACATTGAATTATATTGAATTACAAAGAATTATATTAAATCACATTGAATTAAAACCCTTGAATTATTCCTTTAGAAAACTACGTTAGAAATATAAATTTCTTGTACGACCCTGGATTAGGCTGAGCCCACCCAGGCAGAAATAGGTCGTTACAAGTGGCGCTCGAGCAAATTTTACAAGAAAACACACACAAAATGGTAAAAACTACATGGATATTAGGGCTGCTCTTAATTCCCGAAATGGAATTTCAATCGGTCTCAGGGTCCAGAAGTGTTCCATTAGACATGGAGGAGAAACGTGAGAAATTTGGAGGCAATCGGATAACGGGAACCCGTGGCAGTTTTCAATTGAAGTTTGGGAAATTGGCAAAAATAGAGAGGAAACGGCCCTTAACTCCCCACAAGGCGCCCCTACGGATATATAACGTATGGCCAACCCCCATTATTTTTTTACTCCGAACATTTTTTCTGAACAAACCTACCCCCTATCTCCCCTCCTTAAGGGGGCTCCCATACAAAAATAATTTTTTAAAAACTTTTCCCCCCATCTTCCTAACTAGCCCCAGAGTGCTATTAGAGGAGTCAAATGTATGACCGACCCCCATTAACTTTGTCCCCCTAACATTTTCTCCAAACATACTTAACCTCTATCTCTCCCCCTTAAGGGGGCTCCCATATAAAACTACCTTAAATTGAGCAAAAATTCATACAAAATGGCCGTCACTACAGTCAAACCCCTCCTAGGGGGCTGATATATATGACCGACCCCCATTATTTTTTTACCCCAAACATTTTCTTCAAACATACCTACCCTCTATCTCCCCTCGTTAGGGGGGTCCCCATACAAAATTAGGCTTAAATTAAAGAAAAATGCCTCACGAACTTCAATCTATAATATAGATGCCGTAGGAACAAGAAAGAGCATGTTCAGCATGCATATTCGAAAAATTTACAAAATTACCTTTTAAACGAGCCTAATATGAAGAATATTGGATTAGTTTTTGGTGTGTTTTAATAATATGATATATTTTATTACCTTTTTTTTTTAAACTGAATTTTGGGTTCCATCCCCTAACTGGCCAAATAATGACCCTAGTAGATAGCGTGAACGTGAAAACAGTGAATAATGCGTTTCAAAAAATATTTGTTTTGAATTAATTTTATGAATAGAAACCACTAACCGATTTTAGTGGTTATAGTCTCAAAAAAGTCGTCATAGATTAAGGTTTGCGGCATTTGACTCAAACATTTATTTTTTTTCTACTAGGGTCATTATTTGGCCAGTTAGGGGATGGAACCCAAAATTCAGTTTAAAAAAAAGGTAATAAAATATATCATATTATTAAAACACACCAAAAACTAATCCAATATTCTTCATATTAGGCTCGTTTAAAAGGTAATTTTGTAAATTTTTCGAATATGCATGCTGAACATGCTCTTTCTTGTTCCTACGGCATCTATATTATAGATTGAAGTTCGTGAGGCATTTTTCTTTAATTTAAGCCTAATTTTGTATGGGGACCCCCCTAACGAGGGGAGATAGAGGGTAGGTATGTTTGAAGAAAATGTTTGGGGTAAAAAAATAATGGGGGTCGATCATATATATCAGCCCCCTAGGAGGGGTTTGACTGTAGTGACGGCCATTTTGTATGAATTTTTGCTCAAATTAAGGTAGTTTTATATGGGAGCCCCCTTAAGGGGGAGAGATAGAGGTTAAGTATGTTCGGAGAAAATGTTAGGGGGACAAAGTTAATGGGGGTCGGTCATACATTTGACTCCTCTAGGAGTACTCTGGGGCTAGTTAGGAAGATGGGGGGAATAGTTTTTAAAAAATTATTTTTGTATGGGAGCCCCCTTAAGGAGGGGAGATAGGGGGTAGGTTTGTTCAGAAAAAATGTTCGGAGTAAAAAAATAATGGGGGTTGGCCATACGTTATATATCCGTAGGGGCGCCTTGTGGGGAGTTAAGGGCCGTTTCCTCTCTATTTTTGCCAATTTCCCAAACTTCAATTGAAAACTGCCACGGGTTCCCGTTATCCGATTGCCTCCAAATTTCTCACGTTTCTCCTCCATGTCTAATGGAACACTTCTGGACCCTGAGACCGATCAGAAACTCGCTACAAAATTTCTCCATAGAGTTAAGAGCAGCCCTAATGGATATACTCTCTTCTGAAAGAGTAGCTGCTAACCTACTGCGAAACCGTAAATATTGATACCCAAGACACTGTCGACGAACTACGAAAACGACTGGCTACGTTTGCAAATGAACATGCGTCGGATGAGGAATACGCTCGAACATTACACGAATGGGAAGTAAAACACGCAAGAGCACCCTCACCTTTGTTACCAACACCTGTCACAGATTCAAATCAAAATTACCCAACGGGAGCTACTCCAAAATACGGTCAAACAGAAACATTGCGCACTAATACCACATCGCCACCGTCGATAACGGCATTCCCCATGCCAGTATACACCGACATCATCGACAAGGTCCGCAATTGGAGACTAAAATACGATGGCAAACAGGACGCTCTGAGCTTCATCGAAAGAGTGGAAGAATTGGCAGAGGTTTATGACCTACCAAAGAATATGCTGCCCAGAACAATGCCAGAACTTCTAAAAGACATGGCTCTATCCTGGTACAGGAACAATAATGCGGCATGGCGTATTTGGAGCAACTTCAAGCGAGACTTCGTAGAGTTCTTCCTACCGCCAAGATATTTTGAACATTTGGAGGACACCATCCGGAAAAGAGAACAACAAGGGGAAGAGCCGTTCAAACAATATTTACTGGCGATGCAGGAATTGATGCGACACACCGAATACACAGAGAAAATGAAATTGGTTCGCATTTACGAGAACAGCACCCACGAATTCCAGGGATATGCCAGGAGACGAGACTTCGCAACATTGAGAGGACTCATCGACTTAGCAGACGATTTCGAAAGATTAAAAATCAAAAAACAAGACAGGGCGAAACAAAAGAAACAAAAAAAACAATCGCAAAACCGAACAGAGGAGCGAAGTCGGCGGGTTACCGAACAAAAACCAGCAGAAACATCACAAAGCACTCAGGATAAAATCGATGTGTACAACGCATGCCGCCGATGCGGTCAACCAGGCCACCGCCAATTTGGCTGCAAAAACCCCCAAATTTTATTTTGTTGGATTTGCGGAAAAAGAGAAATAAGAACAATTGAATGCTGCAGGAAATCGGGAAACGAACAAGGGGACCGCAAATAACAAGGCACAGCGGCAAACCTCTAAAGGAGATCTCGAATTTAAAATTCAAAAATAATACCATCGTTGCCAATGTTACACTCGGAGGAAAACCCATAGTAGCAACAATCGACACCGGGCCACAAGGAACTACATTAGTAGGGCTATGGCAAAACAAATTCGGGACTCCAGCACGCAAGTAACCTATGATTTTGGTCCAAAGGTCGACACGCGAGGAAAACGTGACCCAAAGTCCAAAGGTCAGCCCAGAAGAATAGTATAAAAGCAGACGACAGCGCAAGAGAAAGCAGTCAGTGTGAATATAGCTCAAGAGAATGTTTGATTGGGACCTCATCCTTTACTCTTATGTAGTGTTTGGCAATGTTCGATGGCCCTTCCATGCTTTCGAAACGTTTGATTTCCCTCTGGATTATCTCTTCGGCTTCCGCTAGGGTGATTTGTTCGCCTTTTGAGATCTTGTCTGTGTCTCCATTGAGTTCTCGTATTGAGAGTGCATTCCAGTAGGCGGTTTGGATCTTTGGAATTTTTATACTCTGGCCTGCAATCTCCACCTGTGCGTCTAGCGCTCCCAGTGTGTCCATGCCGAGTATCACGTCGTCTATCACCTGTTCCAGTATTGCTAGTTCGATTTGTAGTTTTTTTTGTCCAAGCTGTGGTGTGGTTGTGGTTGCCTCAGTTACGATGGTTTTTCTGCCGTCTGCTAGTTGTATGTTGGCACGAATTGGGTGTGTGTGACTGGAGTCCCGAATTTGTTTTGCCATAGCCCTACTAATGTAGTTCCTTGTGGCCCCGGTGTCGATTGTTGCTACTATGGGTTTTCCTCCGAGTGTAACATTGGCAACGATGGTATTATTTTGGAATTTTAAATTCGAGGTCTCCTTTAGAGGTTTGCCGCTGTGCCTTGTTATTTGCGGTCCCCTTGTTCGTTTCCCGATTTCCTGCAGCATTCAATTGTTCTTATTTCTCTTTTTCCGCAAATCCAACAAAATAAAATTTGGGGGTTTTTGCAGCCAAATTGGCGGTGGCCTGGTTGACCGCATCGGCGGCATGCGTTGTACACATCGATTTTATCCTGAGTGCTTTGTGATGTTTCTGCTGGTTTTTGTTCGGTAACCCGCCGACTTCGCTCCTCTGTTCGGTTTTGCGATTGTTTTTTTTGTTTCTTTTGTTTCGCCCTGTCTTGTTTTTTGATTTTTAATCTTTCGAAATCGTCTGCTAAGTCGATGAGTCCTCTCAATGTTGCGAAGTCTCGTCTCCTGGCATATCCCTGGAATTCGTGGGTGCTGTTCTCGTAAATGCGAACCAATTTCATTTTCTCTGTGTATTCGGTGTGTCGCATCAATTCCTGCATCGCCAGTAAATATTGTTTGAACGGCTCTTCCCCTTGTTGTTCTCTTTTCCGGATGGTGTCCTCCAAATGTTCAAAATATCTTGGCGGTAGGAAGAACTCTACGAAGTCTCGCTTGAAGTTGCTCCAAATACGCCATGCCGCATTATTGTTCCTGTACCAGGATAGAGCCATGTCTTTTAGAAGTTCTGGCATTGTTCTGGGCAGCATATTCTTTGGTAGGTCATAAACCTCTGCCAATTCTTCCACTCTTTCGATGAAGCTCAGAGCGTCCTGTTTGCCATCGTATTTTAGTCTCCAATTGCGGACCTTGTCGATGATGTCGGTGTATACTGGCATGGGGAATGCCGTTATCGACGGTGGCGATGTGGTATTAGTGCGCAATGTTTCTGTTTGACCGTATTTTGGAGTAGCTCCCGTTGGGTAATTTTGATTTGAATCTGTGACAGGTGTTGGTAACAAAGGTGAGGGTGCTCTTGCGTGTTTTACTTCCCATTCGTGTAATGTTCGAGCGTATTCCTCATCCGACGCATGTTCATTTGCAAACGTAGCCAGTCGTTTTCGTAGTTCGTCGACAGTGTCTTGGGTATCAATATTTACGGTTTCGCAGTAGGTTAGCAGGTACTCTTTCCGAAGAGAGTATATCCATGTAGTTTTTACCATTTTGTGTGTGTTTTCTTGTAAAATTTGCTCGAGCGCCACTTGTAACGACCTATTTCTGCCTGGGTGGGCTCAGCCTAATCCAGGGTCGTACAAGAAATTTATATTTCTAACTTAGTTTTCTAAAGGAATAATTCAAGGGTTTTAATTCAATGTGATTTAATATAATTCTTTGTAATTCAATATAATTCAATGTAATTCAATATAATTCAATGTAGTTCGATATAATTCTCTGATTTGTGGAGTTATCCTGGTGTCTCTCGATTGACCGAGGCTCTCCTGTTGCCTCTATCGGGTGTGCGTCACGGGATTTTCTCTGTAGTCTCAAGTAGCGAAGCTTCACTGTAGTCTCGTTCGGCTTGTTCTGCTGAGGCCTCCGCTTCGAGGTTTTACTGTTGTCCCAGAGGTTGCGGGTTCACTGTGGTTTCCCGATGCGAGGTTTTACTGTTGTCCCGGAGGTTGAGGGTTTACTGTGTTTTTCCCGGTGCGAGGTTGTACTGTTGTCCCAGTAGCCGGGGTTTTACTGTGATTTCCCGGTGCGAGGTTTTACTGTGGTCCAAGAGGTCGAGGTTTTACGGTGTATCCTGTGAAGATGTTCTTGAGAGGGACGCACTGAGTGACTGACAACAGGATTCCAGTTTCCTTGTGAGGCATAGGTCTCCTTACCAGAAAGTAAAATCAGACTATCGTCCTTCAGATTTATCAAATTTCCTTGGATCGTTTGTGAGGCAGAGTCTTGGTACTACGATCGAAGAACTTTCTCTTGAGCTGTATTCACACTGACTGCTTTCTCTTGCGCCGTCGTCTGCTTTTATACTATTCTTCTGGGCTGACCTTTGGACTTTGGGTCACGTTTTCCTCGCGTGTCGACCTTTGGACCCAAATCATACGTTACTTGCGTGCTGACCTTTGGACTCTGGTCATGCGTCGTCTGCATGTGTTCTGCGTGCTGCTGTTCTGCGTTGTGCCATTCTGCTGCATCTATTTCTATGAGTTGTTGTTGCGCATGCCCGTTTTCGTTCTTCTTGTGATTATTGTTGTCATTTGTGGACCTTGTTTTCTGCTCATTGTTGTTTGTGCATAGTTTGTGACGATTTTGTGGTCGTCACAATATTATATTTACTTCATGAGAATGTGGTAATTGATATTTCTCCACGTCTTCAGGAGATTGCACAAAAATCTTTGAAGTCGCCAAAAAAATTTGTTTTAATCCACACACAGTCCCAGAGTTCAGAGCCTTTTTTTATTGGAGATCCTTAGTTCTTTTTTTTCTTCTCTAGAACCGCACTTCTCGATCCTACCGGCTACGCCAATGTAACGTTTTTCTCCTACCGTTAAAAATCCTCCTAAGAATTCCACTTTCACCTTTTTTAATTTATTTATTTTGTATTTATTTATTTATTACAGTCTTCATTTGTTAGGTACAGTAAACGCCACACTTCTCCGTGGTTCTCAGTTTTAATTTTAATTTCAAGTTTACTGCGACTAACGGTCACAACTGCCTTATTCTACAAATTTCACACCTACTTATAACTTAAAAACTACGTTCGCCGTTGCGAACTCTGCTGCAATCTCTTATTTTGCCGCCTCAGCGACCTTATTGTGCATTCCAATTGCACTCTGCATTCTCGCTTCTTCCGTCTTTTGCTGTACTTTTGCATTTCCGCGCGTGTCGTCTTGACCTAGTTCTTTCCAATGTCTGCTTACGGGTGCGTTTTGCGTTGACCCGTATTCGTTGCTGAGCTTAATGCATACAGTAAGCCCTCGAAAATGCTGTATGTTTGCAGGCTCACAACAGTCAAAACAATCTTCAAATAGTGTACACAAGTGTACAAGAATTTTTGACATCAAAATCTCTTTTTGAATCGAAAAGACATTTTAAGTTTTGAAGTCAAATTTTTTTGATGTCAAACGTCAAAAGTGTAAATGGGCCCTAAAGCATTTTGAATTTGAGTAGAGTCGAAAAACTCCTTATAACTTCTACAATTTTCCACCAATTTCAGCACACCATAACATTTTGAAAACTTTAAATAAGTAGTTATTGTTGCAAAGCAAAAAAATGATTTTCAAAAATTTTACCGAATAAATATATCAAAATTAATTCAAAAAATTTCTAAAAAAAAAATTCAAAAAATCCACCATTTTCAAATTTGAATGGCTATAGATCTTGAAGTAAAACTTAAATTGAAACATGTGATACATCATTGCAAAGGTGCATTTCTCTTCTTTTAAGCAAGATAAATAAAATGCAAAACACATACATACTTCCTGAGATTTTGAGAAAATTCTAGAAATTGACGCGAAAGTTTAATGCAAAACACATACATACTTCCTGAGTTTTTGAGAAAGTCTAGAAATTGACGCGAAAATTTCAAAAATCGTCCCCTTGACCACAAAAACGAACTGCAAAAAAAAACAATTGCATTTTCAGATATAATCTGATTTAGTGAGCCAGAAAACAACCATTAGAAACCAGAAACAAAATTAAAGTTTCATTTTGTCGACTTGTGTTATTTATTTAACTCCGCATAATCGAAAATTTTACGTTCTTATTATTGATTTTTGTGTTTTTTTTTTGTGAATATTAAGAAATGTAGAACAGGTTTTATTTTATATAATATCCGATTATAATATGCATAAAAATTTAAAACGATTGTCAGACTAATCCCAGCAAACACAAGTGATTATTCTTAAATTTGAATTCAAATGTGATTCTCAATTCATTTTCAAATCGGCAAGTAATGTTTGATATTAACAAATGAATTCGATTTTATTTGGGAATGCATTCTTTCCTAAAATAAAAAATACACTTTGAAATCAAACTTTTGACATTAGATAAAAACATTTGATGCCAAATCATTCTCGAATCATTCTCAAACCTCAATGTTTGCTGGGATCTCTAGTTTTGTTGAGTTCATGTCTCCGACAATTCCCTTATAGCTTGTAATATTCTTTTGACATGGCCTACTTTGATCACTCCTAGGTCCTTAAGATCTCGTCGTCCCAACGTTAGTAGCTCCTTCCCGCGAATGTCGTTTTTTATAAAGTTGTCGACATAATCTGACATTTGCATTGTTTCCAGCCATGTTGCAACCTCACTCACACCCCAATGGCTTACTGCATCGTGAGTGTTATGATGAGTAGATTTATGTATATTTTGTCCTGCAGTTGATCCAGAGCGTATCCTCATCCAAAATGGCCGTGATTTCTGACGTCCATCAATCTGTAAAATATATAAGAGGTGTTGTTATTCTTTTATGAGGAAATATAATTCTTCTATATGACTTCTATAAAAAATTTTTTGATATCGAGCAAAGAAGCGAAATTGAAGACGTTAATGGCAACGCCAAAAACGATACCAAACGAAAGAAAGATAAATTGCCAATTCTGCCAAAGCCTGCTTGCTACTCCAGAACAGTTTTTCAGCTCAGTGTTCTTTTTTTTATGTAGCCAATTACACTGTCAAACAAAAAAAAAGCAACTGAATATTTGTGCAATTTTCCTGTAGATCTCGGCCTCCTAAGCAAGAAAAAAAATTTTTTTAATTTTTTTATGGAAGAGTTTTTGAGAAAAAATTTTTTGAAATTTTTTTCAGTGCATTTCGTAGGTGGACTTGCTATTTCAAGCATATCTCGGGCCCCGATCTACCGATTTTAATAAATATATTTTCCAAATATAGATAATTAAGCTCCCTACAACTTTTAGAAACAAAGTTTTTGATTTGCATGAGTAGTTTTAGTGCTAGAGGTGCAATTATACAAGAAAATTGTGTTTTTTTCAAAAAAATCAGGGTAAATTTTTCATATAAAAATTTGTAAAAAATAGAAATCGAAGTGGAAAACCCATTTTCAATTTTTTTGCGTATAGCTAAGTATTTCTTCTAAAAAATAAGCCCCGTTTGGCTAAAAGCGGTGAAAAATTTACGGAGCTATGATTTTTTTGCCAAAACACTAAAAAATCGATATTTCACAATTTTTGCTTTGTTCACAAAACTTGTTCATATGAGCCGAAATTATTTTATGAAGGTGCAATTGAGTAAATTTTCACATATATAAATGCATAAATGCTGCCTCTTTATTGATTAAAAATGAATGTCGTTTTGCCCTGCCTTTTAGAATATTGTGGTGGATTTGTTTACCTGCCGGTCTCAATGACCTGTACCAGATAAAAAAGGGTGCAGTGCTTTCCCTTAGTGGAAAAAAATATAAGGTATCATGAATACGTTTTGTGCGTTAACGTCAGTTTTTATACTAAACGTGTTTCTTTACTTTCAATTTTGCCTAATGAATTGAGCGTAGTATAAAATACCTGAGGTTTTGCATACTTTACATACATACTTACATACTTACATACATACACCGGGGCCGCTGTGATGCAGCCCACTTTAAGACAACATGAACTACCAAATTGGTACAACTCCTGTAAAACATTTGTGAAATAAGCTCTAATGCAAAAGTGTTAAAGAAATAAAAATTTATTTCCAAAATTATTTTTATACAATTTGAAAAAAGTTCTTGCTTCCGCTTTGTCTTTTATATTTACTACCATCATTTTCACGCACAAGGGACCACACGTAATCACCCATCATTGCCGTGTCGAAAAGGCCGCTATAGCGATTTTCAATATCCTTTAATTGCTGATGAAAACGTTCGCCATGCTCATCGCTTACGTCTCCTAAGTTTTCAGGGAAAAAATCCAAGTGCGAATCGAGAAAGTGGATCTTCAACGACATGTGTACTTCGGCTTTCTTATAATTCTTTAGTAGGTTATTTACTATTTGCTTGTAATCTGGACTTTTGTGGTTGCCCAAAAAATTGTGTATAACAAGTTTGAATGAGCTCCACGCTGCTGCTTCGACTGGGGACAAAAGGCTTGAGAACTCGTCGTCTTGCAAAAGTTTACGTATTTCTGGACCATTTAGAACTCCTTCCTTGAGTTTTGCGTGTGAAAGGTAGGAAAAGATCGCCTTTAAGCGGGCAAAAGCTTCCTGTGTTCCATCTTTTGCCAATTTTTTTATAAAGTTCTTAGCAAGTCCTAATTTTATATGCAGTGGCGGTAATATAATATTATTTTTATCAACGAGAGCAGTGCGTTGAATATTGTCTGCACCAACTATAATGTTGGTTCGCAAAGGCCAATCTTTTTTAAAATAGTGTAAGTGGTCAGCGCGACTATCCCACTTGCACAAAAAACAACAATATTTTGTATATCCTCCTTGAAGCCCGCACAGAATTGCCACTACCTTGAGATCAGCGCATATTTTCCATCTATGCTTGTCATATTCAATATGATCCAAAAGCGTTTTCATTGTTTCGTAGGTTTCTTTAGAATGCGATGCATATGCGACAGGAAGAGACGGTTTTTGGTTGCCATTGTGTAGGAGGACAGCTTTTAAGCTCTCTTTGTTGCTATCGATAAATAAACGCCACTCTCCGGGATTGTAGACTTCATTGAGCTCTTCGAATAGGCCTAAAATATTGCTGCAGAAACAGATATCGTCTACTTTTGCGTAAAATTTTCCGTATTGCAAGTGCCGATTTCTGTAAATGCTTGTTTTGACATCAGGAGCCACAAATCCGCGTTCTTTCATTCTAGATGCAAAAAGTTCAGCTTTACCCTTTGAAAAACCAAAATCACGAATCCAGTCATTTAATTCGGCCTGTGAGAGTATTCGTTGCGTTAAACTTGTTTCAAACTGACTTCCACTAGACCCCAGCATTTCCTCTGATGATCCTTCTATTTTGGGTGCTGAGCCAGGGCATTCTGGATAAGGCACATCACTTGAATGAGGTAGAGGAAATTTTACCGAATCAACTTTCGCGTATTCCCATTTTAAATGTTTCCCAAATCCACTTCTTGCACTAAGGCAAAAATAGCAGTCCACCGAGTGACAAAAGGGCTCACTCCATTCCATTGCCGTGTCAAAATCCATGTAACAGCTAGAATGCAAATAGTTAGTTTTTTTTTATAGCGTATTAAATTTTAATTCTTACCGTTCTCCAGAAGCCCATTTTGATAACTTTCTATGACATAGGTCACATATTCTTTTAGGCGTCCACGGCTCATTGAGAGTTGGCAAAACACCGAAGTAATGGAAATAGTGCTTTTGCAGTGCTTCAGTAAACGCTAATCCTTTATTTTTTAACATATATAATCCACAAATATTGCAAAAATCGTCCGGATTGTTTTTGCACATGAATACACGAGTTCTTTTACTCATTTTTTTATATTTTAAAATTTGTTTTATTTTCAATTGATGTACGTTGTTCAAAATTTAGTTCAAGACTACTAATCTAAACGCATAAGTGTAACCCTTTTATATATTGCCATAAATTTTCTATACTGTATGTAAGTATGTATGTAAAGTATGCAAAACCTCAGGTATTTTATACTACGCTCAATTCATTAGGCAAAATTGAAAGTAAAGAAACACGTTTAGTATAAAAACTGACGTTAACGCACAAAACGTATTCATGATACCTTATATTTTTTTCCACTAAGGGAAAGCACTGCACCCTTTTTTATCTGGTACAGGTCATTGAGACCGGCAGGTAAACAAATCCACCACAATATTCTAAAAGGCAGGGCAAAACGACATTCATTTTTAATCAATAAAGAGGCAGCATTTATGCATTTATATATGTGAAAATTTACTCAATTGCACCTTCATAAAATAATTTCGGCTCATATGAACAAGTTTTGTGAACAAAGCAAAAATTGTGAAATATCGATTTTTTAGTGTTTTGGCAAAAAAATCATAGCTCCGTAAATTTTTCACCGCTTTTAGCCAAACGGGGCTTATTTTTTAGAAGAAATACTTAGCTATACGCAAAAAATTTGAAAATGGGTTTTCCACTTCGATTTCTATTTTTTACAAATTTTTATATGAAAAATTTACCCTGATTTTTTTGAAAAAAACACAATTTTCTTGTATAATTGCACCTCTAGCACTAAAACTACTCATGCAAATCAAAAACTTTGTTTCTAAAAGTTGTAGGGAGCTTAATTATCTATATTTGGAAAATATATTTATTAAAATCGGTAGATCGGGGCCCGAGATATGCTTGAAATAGCAAGTGCACCTACGAAATGCACTGAAAAAAATTTCAAAAAATTTTTTCTCAAAAACTCTTCCATAAAAAAATTAAAAAAATTTTTTTTCTTGCTTAGGAGGCCGAGATCTACAGGAAAATTGCACAAATATTCAGTTGCTTTTTATAAATTCCAAATTTGTTAAGCAGTGTTATCAGAGCTGTAAAAGAATTCATTCATTTGAGACTTAAGTCACTTTCATTCCTAGCTAAAAATTTCAAATTTTGATTGAATTCATTTCTACGACAATCGAATTATGAACGAAAACTTTGAATTCATCATTCAGCTGTCAAATATGATTTATGAATTCAATTTTATAATTTTTTTTTTAAAGCTCCCAGTTAACTCATTTTGATTTTAGCTTAGAATTTTTAAATCAAATCAATTGGCCTTTGAAATATCGCTTTGAAAGCCTTATTCGTTTTGTTTCTTTCCGATATCACATTTTTCCGTTAAATTGCAATAGAGGAAGGGCGGGTAATGTGGTATACCTAATAGTTTTTTGCCGCCAACAACTAAAATTTTTATCTGATTAAAATACTATTGAGCTTTTGATATAATATGAATGTTAGGCACACACTACGTTAACTGTTTAAGCGTTGAGGTTCCTTGTTTTTGACATATTTATCAATATATAAAAAAACTCGAATATCGGCAATTGCAAAATTTGGAGGGTAATGTGGTACACCAGGTCTGTTAATGTGGTATAGTATACCACAACACCTGTAATTAATTTTTTTTTTCTAATAAATAAGTTGTGGTTTATGTTTTATTTATTTATTTATGTTTTTAGAAAGATAAAAGGTTATTTGCAAGAATTGCAAAGAAAAATGGCACTGCGATTTGGAATACATTTTTCATGAGCCCAAACGAGCTCGCATTGCAGACATGTGACCCATGCTATAATAACGGCATCGTCCCCATAGGCTTTATCGCCATAATTACACACAGCTTCTTTTGTTGGTGGAAAATCCGAAAATTCCTCACCTATTGTGTCATTTAATAATATGGTTTCGCCACTATCGGTAGCCTATACCACAATACCCGCACTCGTGTTGATTCAAAGAAATACTGATTTTCAAGAAAGTATTAATTTTTTTTTTAACTACGATTTATACCCTGCTTTAAGAAAACAGTTTCTTGTTACATAAATGTAAGCTTAATGAAGTTTAAAAAAATTTTTAAATTAAAAAATTCAGTTTTTAGCTGAGCTCAAAAAAAACACGAACACACTTCCACGCAGTTTCTTCCCAACTGATTTATAGCATGACTTGCAAAAATAAAAAACTGTCTTGCTTTCATAGTTCTATTAAAACGTGAAGCTATTAAGCGTAGTTCCGTTAACCATGTGTGTTAAGTTAAAGAGAAAAGCTACTATACCACATTACCCGCCTATACCACATTACCCGCCCTTACTCTATTACAGAAAATAATCGGAAAAGTATCTGGACAGTTACTTGAGTCTCTCGAGAAAAGGCTTGAGAACTCGTCGTCTTGCAAAAGTTTACGTATTTCTGGACCATTTAGAACTCCTTCCTTGAGTTTTGCGTGTGAAAGGTAGGAAAAGATCGCCTTTAAGCGGGCAAAAGCTTCCTGTGTTCCATCTTTTGCCAATTTTTTTATAAAGTTCTTAGCAAGTCCTAATTTTATATGCAGTGGCGGTAATATAATATTATTTTTATCAACGAGAGCAGTGCGTTGAATATTGTCTGCACCAACTATAATGTTGGTTCGCAAAGGCCAATCTTTTTTAAAATAGTGTAAGTGGTCAGCGCGACTATCCCACTTGCACAAAAAACAACAATATTTTGTATATCCTCCTTGAAGCCCGCACAGAATTGCCACTACCTTGAGATCAGCGCATATTTTCCATCTATGCTTGTCATATTCAATATGATCCAAAAGCGTTTTCATTGTTTCGTAGGTTTCTTTAGAATGCGATGCATATGCGACAGGAAGAGACGGTTTTTGGTTGCCATTGTGTAGGAGGACAGCTTTTAAGCTCTCTTTGTTGCTATCGATAAATAAACGCCACTCTCCGGGATTGTAGACTTCATTGAGCTCTTCGAATAGGCCTAAAATATTGCTGCAGAAACAGATATCGTCTACTTTTGCGTAAAATTTTCCGTATTGCAAGTGCCGATTTCTGTAAATGCTTGTTTTGACATCAGGAGCCACAAATCCGCGTTCTTTCATTCTAGATGCAAAAAGTTCAGCTTTACCCTTTGAAAAACCAAAATCACGAATCCAGTCATTTAATTCGGCCTGTGAGAGTATTCGTTGCGTTAAACTTGTTTCAAACTGACTTCCACTAGACCCCAGCATTTCCTCTGATGATCCTTCTATTTTGGGTGCTGAGCCAGGGCATTCTGGATAAGGCACATCACTTGAATGAGGTAGAGGAAATTTTACCGAATCAACTTTCGCGTATTCCCATTTTAAATGTTTCCCAAATCCACTTCTTGCACTAAGGCAAAAATAGCAGTCCACCGAGTGACAAAAGGGCTCACTCCATTCCATTGCCGTGTCAAAATCCATGTAACAGCTAGAATGCAAATAGTTAGTTTTTTTTTATAGCGTATTAAATTTTAATTCTTACCGTTCTCCAGAAGCCCATTTTGATAACTTTCTATGACATAGGTCACATATTCTTTTAGGCGTCCACGGCTCATTGAGAGTTGGCAAAACACCGAAGTAATGGAAATAGTGCTTTTGCAGTGCTTCAGTAAACGCTAATCCTTTATTTTTTAACATATATAATCCACAAATATTGCAAAAATCGTCCGGATTGTTTTTGCACATGAATACACGAGTTCTTTTACTCATTTTTTTATATTTTAAAATTTGTTTTATTTTCAATTGATGTACGTTGTTCAAAATTTAGTTCAAGACTACTAATCTAAACGCATAAGTGTAACCCTTTTATATATTGCCATAAATTTTCTATACTGTATGTAAGTATGTATGTAAAGTATGCAAAACCTCAGGTATTTTATACTACGCTCAATTCATTAGGCAAAATTGAAAGTAAAGAAACACGTTTAGTATAAAAACTGACGTTAACGCACAAAACGTATTCATGATACCTTATATTTTTTTCCACTAAGGGAAAGCACTGCACCCTTTTTTATCTGGTACAGGTCATTGAGACCGGCAGGTAAACAAATCCACCACAATATTCTAAAAGGCAGGGCAAAACGACATTCATTTTTAATCAATAAAGAGGCAGCATTTATGCATTTATATATGTGAAAATTTACTCAATTGCACCTTCATAAAATAATTTCGGCTCATATGAACAAGTTTTGTGAACAAAGCAAAAATTGTGAAATATCGATTTTTTAGTGTTTTGGCAAAAAAATCATAGCTCCGTAAATTTTTCACCGCTTTTAGCCAAACGGGGCTTATTTTTTAGAAGAAATACTTAGCTATACGCAAAAAATTTGAAAATGGGTTTTCCACTTCGATTTCTATTTTTTACAAATTTTTATATGAAAAATTTACCCTGATTTTTTTGAAAAAAACACAATTTTCTTGTATAATTGCACCTCTAGCACTAAAACTACTCATGCAAATCAAAAACTTTGTTTCTAAAAGTTGTAGGGAGCTTAATTATCTATATTTGGAAAATATATTTATTAAAATCGGTAGATCGGGGCCCGAGATATGCTTGAAATAGCAAGTGCACCTACGAAATGCACTGAAAAAAATTTCAAAAAATTTTTTCTCAAAAACTCTTCCATAAAAAAATTAAAAAAATTTTTTTTCTTGCTTAGGAGGCCGAGATCTACAGGAAAATTGCACAAATATTCAGTTGCTTTTTATAAATTCCAAATTTGTTAAGCAGTGTTATCAGAGCTGTAAAAGAATTCATTCATTTGAGACTTAAGTCACTTTCATTCCTAGCTAAAAATTTCAAATTTTGATTGAATTCATTTCTACGACAATCGAATTATGAACGAAAACTTTGAATTCATCATTCAGCTGTCAAATATGATTTATGAATTCAATTTTATAATTTTTTTTTTAAAGCTCCCAGTTAACTCATTTTGATTTTAGCTTAGAATTTTTAAATCAAATCAATTGGCCTTTGAAATATCGCTTTGAAAGCCTTATTCGTTTTGTTTCTTTCCGATATCACATTTTTCCGTTAAATTGCAATAGAGGAAGGGCGGGTAATGTGGTATACCTAATAGTTTTTTGCCGCCAACAACTAAAATTTTTATCTGATTAAAATACTATTGAGCTTTTGATATAATATGAATGTTAGGCACACACTACGTTAACTGTTTAAGCGTTGAGGTTCCTTGTTTTTGACATATTTATCAATATATAAAAAACTCGAATATCGGCAATTGCAAAATTTGGAGGGTAATGTGGTACACCAGGTCTGTTAATGTGGTATAGTATACCACAACACCTGTAATTAATTTTTTTTTTTCTAATAAATAAGTTGTGGTTTATGTTTTATTTATTTATTTATGTTTTTAGAAAGATAAAAGGTTATTTGCAAGAATTGCAAAGAAAAATGGCACTGCGATTTGGAATACATTTTTCATGAGCCCAAACGAGCTCGCATTGCAGACATGTGACCCATGCTATAATAACGGCATCGTCCCCATAGGCTTTATCGCCATAATTACACACAGCTTCTTTTGTTGGTAGAAAATCCGAAAATTCCTCACCTATTGTGTCATTTAATAATATGGTTTCGCCACTATCGGTAGCCTATACCACAATACCCGCACTCGTGTTGATTCAAAGAAATACTGATTTTCAAGAAAGTATTAATTTTTTTTTTAACTACGATTTATACCCTGCTTTAAGAAAACAGTTTCTTGTTACATAAATGTAAGCTTAATGAAGTTTAAAAAAATTTTTAAATTAAAAAATTCAGTTTTTAGCTGAGCTCAAAAAAAACACGAACACACTTCCACGCAGTTTCTTCCCAACTGATTTATAGCATGACTTGCAAAAATAAAAAACTGTCTTGCTTTCATAGTTCTATTAAAACGTGAAGCTATTAAGCGTAGTTCCGTTAACCATGTGTGTTAAGTTAAAGAGAAAAGCTACTATACCACATTACCCGCCTATACCACATTACCCGCCCTTACTCTATTACAGAAAATAATCGGAAAAGTATCTGGACAGTTACTTGAGTCTCTCGAGAAAAGATTCGAACCCTATTTTTCTTTAAAAAAAAGAAGTGGCAACCGCTATTGTTGCTTCAGTCCTCTGTCCAGCGGTTAAAGTTAAGTGGGTAAAGGGTTTGAACTCTCTTTTTGACGACAAAACAGTGTCCGATGTAATAAATATGGTCGAAAAATCGGTTGATAAGTTTTCTAATAATGTGACAGATACTTCTCAGATGAAGACTGGAAAAATTGACTACAGCTTTCAGTTTTCACTTCCTGGTAATAATCGCACGCATAAACTATTATGTATGCACATGAAGTGACAATTTTTTGGTTTTTCCAGGTGAGTCAAATGAAGCTGAAAATAATGAGCACTGGTCGAAGGATAATGAGTTCGTAGCATATTTAGCTGATCCATCAAATGCAATAGAAATGCTAAATCGCTTTCCATCAGTTAAAATGGCTCATATCAAGTACAATACACCACTCCCATCATCGGCAGCAGTTGAAAGGTTGTTTTCTTTTGCCACTATTCTAAACGCTCCAAGACGAGGATCACTTTCGGACAAAAACTTTGAGGAACTGCTGTTATTGAAAGTAAATAATGATATTTGAACGTGTCCTGAACAAATTTAAAATAATATGCATTACCTACGCCCGCATTTGAAAACCCATAATTGTCTTTTTGAAATCTGGGAGTTCTTTTCTTTCCCTTAGCAAAGAAACAGGAATTCGCAAAATGCGTCAACTATATCCCCACTATTGGAATAAATAAAATATCCATTTAAAATCTGAGAAATTTTTTTGCCAATAGCCAAATATTTGAAAAACTACCGAAAATTCTCAAAATTCGTTACCACTTCCCATTAATAGCCATTGTTTTAGAAACTGTGATTTCAATCCTAATGCTATAAACAGAATAAGGGCGTAAGCGAATATTCGCCAGGCGAATACGCCGAAGAATTCGCGCGGGTAAACACAATGACAGCGAATGGCGAACTCATGTTGTTTTCAGAATTTCGAAAAACTATGATTGAAAATATAAGTCATTGCCAGCAGAAAGTACAAACCCTCATTTTCGAAACAAAATCTCAAAGATTTTATACAAATGCATATGTTTTTTGATGTGTAAATTCTGCGATTCGCCAGTCGCCGGCGCTACCATTAGAATTAGAGCTATTGCGGCGTTTTGACGCGGCGAAATTCGCTGTGTTGTGGGCAACTTCGTATAACCGTGTGCATTTTAAGCAACGACGTCGAGCGAATATTCGCTGACGCCCTTATTCTGTTTATAGCATAAGGCTGGAAAATGTTTTCAAATTGATTTGATTTAAAAATTCTAAGCTAAAATCAAAAAAATGACTTAAGTGGGAGCTTTAAAAAACAAGAATTATAAAATTGAATTCATAAATCATATTCGACAGCTGAATGATGAATTCAAAGTTTTCATTCATAATTCATTATAACGAATTTTTGAATTTAATCTTTAAACGCATATTTACGGCTCTTATTTAAACTTAAAATTAGATTTTCGATTTAAGTGCCGAAGACCACAATTTATGACGAAATTTTTGACACGACAATCGTTAAAATCCGTTAGTGTCATCTATCCATAAATTTTAGTTAAAACCTAAAAAAAAGATTTCTTATTGCCTTAAATGCAATAAATGGTTGAACACGCACAAAACCGACAAGTGGCAGTGCCGAAGAAACTGTCAAAAGCTGAGTAATAGACTAGCGTAAATCTTGCGTCAATAGATTTACGTCCGGTTGAGGTTTTTTTATCGCAATCATAAATAGATTTCCCCCCTATTTACACGATTGACCAAAAAGCGTCAATTTTAACAACGTCAACCAAAATTTCGATTGACATAATTTAAAAAAAAAGGTAAAACGTCAATTGTACAATCGAACCGTTTACACGATTGTTGTATTTTAGATCAATCGAAGTAGTCATTAGTTGACGGTAATTTTCAATGTTAAAAAAATTCGATGAATTGTGGAATCTTCCGGCATCGGCGCTGTAGATGGGAAACATATTGTTATGAGAGCACCACCAAACTCTGGAAGCACCTACTACAACTACAAAGGAACACACAGTATTGTTTTAATGGCGATAGCAGATGCCCAATACAAATTCCTGTATGTGGATGTCGGTTGTAATGGTCGCATCTCAGACGGTGGTGTTTTCAACAAGTGTTCATTTGGTGAATCTCGGCTTAAGTTTCGTCTCTGCTTTCTTCATTTTCGAAATATATTTGAAGTTTTTTCGTTTCAAAAATGAAAATTATTTTTAAAAGTTCAATATTTTTTTTCAAAATTGACGACTGTGGTTGACCCTTGAGACGTCAACCTAGGGACAACCAGATTGGAGTAGTTTGACGCAAATAAAATTGTGCCATTACACGATTGATGTAGATTGAACATGAAAAAATCGTAAATATTGACGTAAATCGTCAATCGTCTAATCCTAGCATTACACGGCAAAAGACATATTTTTTTCAATACAAAATTTGTCGTATAAAGTTGTTATATTAAAATAACAGATGAAACTTTCTATAAAATGATTATTTAAGCAGAGAAGGTTTTGGATATGAGAAACTTGCCTTTTTGATGTGAAAACATTCATCGTTCATTTTACGCGACAACAAAGTAAGTTTGTGGTAGAAGGGCTCATGGAGAAGATAAAAAACTCTCTCAAACCACATCGCCGAACATCCCTCACCCACAAAACACTGAAATACACAAAAGTACAAACCGGTTTAGAGCAGAGAGATGAGAGAGCAAATCGTCTCGATCGTCTCTTCACAAGCAGACAAGACAATTTTACGTATGGCTATGGGCGCACACACAAATTTACACATGTGCGTAAGTGCAGCTCGCAATCGACAGACAAGCACGGGACTGCAGAAAAAGGATGAGACTGAAAAACACTTCTCAATGTTTTTCGGGGAGAAGTCCGATTGTTTTGTTCTTGCCGTGATCCCTTCTACGAATTCCTAGCTTTTGCGTTGTCTTCACATAGTGTTACTTTTTGCATCCGTTTTCGGGGACATGTTCCCGATTTCAAATAATGCGTTTGGTGATTCTTGTTGATATATATAAGTCCCCGATTAACGTTTGGGACTTCTGGCAACACTTCTTTATATAGAACTTTGTCCCTTTTTCCTTAATTTCATGCTTTCGTGTGTTTGATTTTTAAAAGCAACGGAAGAGTACAATATATTCTGTTTTAGCTTTACATACTCTTTGGATATGTGAACAAACAAATTTGAAAAACAAAGACAAATTTCTGAATCCTGTATTTTTAAAGAAAATAACAGAGCAACAAAATATTTTCTCTCATCAATTTTTAAAATTTGCATGTCGCTGTTCGTTTGTATTAGCGTAAGGATGCAATTATAGTGAAGCTGAAGAGTAAGCTGTCATGTGTTTGTTGTATTTCCGAAACAACAAATTACAACAAACACATGACTGCCTACGCTTCAACTTTAGCTTCATTATAATTGCAGCTTTAGAAATCTCAATAGTTATAAAGTCTTTGGTAACATTACTTCAATTCTCATTAGCATTATGCGGATTAACAGGTTGGCTGATAAGTCCCCGGTCTGACACATAGATGGCGTCGCTAGTATTAAATGCATATTATTTTTATATAGTGGCAACCTTCAAATGATTCGTGTCAAAATTTGACGTCTGTAAGTCAATTAGTTTGTGAGATAGAGCGTCTTTTGTGAAGCAACTTTTGTTATTGTGGAAAAAATGGAAAAAAAGGAATTTCGTGTTATATACAGTGGAAGCAAAAACTTGGCTTGATAATGAGTTTCCGGACTCTGCCCCAGGAAAATGAACAAAAATTTATTGGTATGCTAAATTCAAGCGTGGTGAAATGAGCACGGAGGACGGTGAACGCAGTGGACGCCCGAAAGAGGTGGTTACCGACGAAAATATCAAATAAATTCACAAAATGATTTTGAATGACCGTAAAATGAAGTTGATCGAGATAGCAGAGGCCTTAAAGATATCAAAGGAACGTGTTGGTCATATCATTCATCAATATTTGGATATGAAAAATCTCTGTGCAAAATGGGTGCCGCGCGAGCTCACATTTGACCAAAAACAACAACGTGTTGATGATTCTGAGCGGTGTTTGCAGCTGTTAACTTGCAATACACCCGAGTTTTTGCGTCGATATGTGACAATGGATGAATCATGGCTCTACCACTACACTCATGAGTGCAATCGACAGTCGGCTGAGTGGACAGCGATCGGTGAACCGTGTCTGAAGCGTGGAAAGACTCAAAAGTCCGCTGGCAAAGTAATGGCCTCTGTTTTTTGGGATGGGCATGGATTAATTTTTATCGATTATCTTGAGAAGGGAAAAACCATCAACAGTGACTATTATATGTCGTTATTAGAGCGTTTGAAGGTCGAAATCGCGGCAAAAATGCCCCATATGAAGAAGAAGAAAGTGTTGTTCCACCAAGACAACGCACCGTGCCACAAGTCATTGAGAACGATGGCAAAAATTCATGAATTAGGCTTCGAATTGGTTCCTCGCCCACAGTATTCTCCAGATCTGGCCCCCAGCGACTTTTTCTTGTTCTCAGACCTCAAAAGGATGCTCGCAGGGAAAAAATTTGGCTGCAATGAAGAGGTGATCGCCGAAACTGAGGCCTATTTTGAGGCAAAACCGAAGGAGTACTACCAAAATGGTATCAAAAAATTGAAAGGTCGTTATAATCGTTGTATCGCTCTTGAAGGGAACTATGTTGAATAATAAAAACGAATTTTGACAAAAAAAATGTGTTTTTCTTTGTTAGAACGGGAACTTATCAGCCAACCTGTTAACATATAACACGTAACAGAATTGTTCGAAAATTTACTGTCCATTTTTGTCACACACCTATATTAATCATATATAACTACAGGTCTAACTTTCGACCGGGTGTTTTTCCCAGTGCATGACCAATTCAAACCGAAAATATTCCGACGTTGACATTGTCCAACATATTTCCACCTTCCTTGTAAATACCCCCAATATATCACATCTGATCATGTAGAAAATTGGAAAAGTTACATATTTTTAGGTTAACAAGAGTCTTGACAATTTGAAGCTGCCAATATATTTTTTTTTTATAAAACATAACATTGAAGCACATTTTTTATGCTCTCAATTCCTAGTAGTCACTAGGTCGCCCCCGATATTTCTGACATGCCAAATTGCCAGTTCCTGATGACTAGCCATTTCACCTACCGCATGCACTTGAAAGAGTAGATAGGCCTCAGTTCACATTTCCTTATTCGCTGCGTATGATTTATTTATTTATTTATAATGGCAAACCTTAAATTTAAAATTTACTGGCTAGCTTAGAAGATAACTCGCATAAACGTGTGCCTTTAGCGAGTGTAGAAGTGAAATTATATGAAGAATTGTCTTCAATATTTAATTAAGTTTGCATGGTATAAATGTGGCTTTATGTCAATGCTTACGTCATATGAAATGATGTAGTAATCTGAACAAATCGCAAAGTTCCTTCGTTTATCTTTTATCATATTTATAGCCTCGTATATAGCTTTTATCACGGCAAAGAAAAAGGTACTGAAACTAGGTAGAAAAGATATTTTTAAGTATTTATCGTTTGTTGCAACACTGTAGCCAGTTATTCCTCTTCTGAGGGAGGCATCAGTGTAGATGAAGTTGAAGTCTACTAGGTTGTTTTTAATCTCGTTAAAGGATAGTCGATTGACTATTGAAGGTGTATGTTCTCAGCTGAGCAGAAGTCAATTGTTTTATTGATAGAGGATTGAATTATGCGCTTGTCTCTTATACTCGTATTAATAATTTTAAATATGGGACAATCCCTGCTATTCAGTAGTGCCTTTACATTTTTGGTTATAAGAAAGTCCCATTTTGCTTTGATCGTAGGGATATTGCATTCCAATAGCATGTTTGCGATGGGAGTAGTCCTGTATGCCCCGATGGAAGTCCTTATGACTTGGTTTATTATGGATTGTAATTTTTTAAGATTTGAGTTTCAGGTACAACCAAAAATACTAGCCCAATAGTCTATTTTTGGAGTTATTAGAGTTTTTAAAGTGGTTAGTAGCGTAATGGCGCTGCAGTTAAATCTTTTGTTTGCTAAACATTTTATTATGTCGGTTTGTCTTTAAAGTGATGAGCATAGTTATTCGATGTGTGGTTTCCATGTACATTTATTGGTTATTAAAAGGCCTAGAACTCTAAGTGCTACACCAGTGGGGATATGGAAGTTGTAATGTTGAGATGGTGCATGAGCGATTTCTCTTGCGGCAGATGTAGAGGTGCTTGCATTTGGATATCGATAGTGATGCTCCTGAATATAAACACCAAGTGTCTTTATCTCGGAATATTCTATTTAGGTTTATTGTAAGATTTTTTTGTTTGGGAAGATTGAGGAGTATGTGGAAGTCATCAGCATATGCCACGAAGTTAATTTCTTTATGCAGAGACAGTGTGTCACTAAGCTTGTTGTATCGTATGAGAAAGATTATTACCGATAATGGTGACCCTTGAGGTATACCATTGGACAAGGGTAGTGTTCAGGAGTAGTATGGGCCGATCCGGACTTTGATTTTCCTATTTTTCATGAAATTTATTACGGTATTTAATATCTTGGGACCGATTTTCCACTCAAGAAGTTCGTTAATTATTGTATGTCCTCCAATTTTGTCGAAGGCCTTGCTGAAATCCAGTGATAAGACTGACATGTGTTTCTGTTTTTGAAGGGATTCCACAATTAGATGGTCTAAATAGATAAGAGCGCCTGTGGTGGATTATCCTCGTCTAAATCCCATCTGGTGACTATGTTAGTAGCTTGGCTTTGGTTACAAACCACCATAGCTTGTTAGCGATTATTTTGTCTAATATTTTTGCTATACATGGGACCAGCGAGATCGGTCTGTAGGATTTAAGTAGATTTTTGTTGGCATTTTGTTTTGCTATTGGGGTAATGCTTGAAATTTTGTACATTTGTGGGATGTAAGCATTTAGGATATTGTTGTAGTGCTTAAGCTATCGTCATTTGGCAGTCAGTGGGAGGTTTCTTATCATCGGATAACTAATTTTGTAATGACTTGGTGTGTGGCCTTTAAGCTTACCTAGCGAGTTTTGAAGTTCAATTAAGGGTTATTTTTTGTTCTATTAGTTTTGCGCTATTGCAGGGAATGTTATTTGGCAAAGTTTGAATAGCGGATTTGTGCGATTGGAAAGAAGATGGAAAGTTGTGATCCGCTGATTGTTCTGACCAGTAGCGGCGAAGCTCATCTGCTACAATAATCTCCGGGTCGTTGGTCAGTGGAAGGTCGATGCTTAGCTTTTTTATACCGAGAGTTAGGTGGGGAATTTTATAACCACAAAATCGACGGATGTTTGACCAAATTCTTGAAGAGGTAGAGTTGGGATTTATTTGTGCTGTGAATTTCTCAATGGACTCCTTTTTGGTTTTCTTCAGCTCTCGCTTTAAAACTGCGGTGGATTTTTTGAATGCGATAAGATTTTCCTGGGTCATGTTGCTTTTAAATGCTTACGACGATTTCATTTTCGTTTTTCTTAAGGATTCTAGCTCGTGGGACCATCAGGGTACACTTATTTTGAAATTATGGGTATGGGATTGGGATATGGAATAGTGTGCGCTCAGCAGGATTATTTTATTTATATTTGATGCTTCCTTATTGGCATTTTTGCTGAACGGCCTTTCTGCGCTGTATTAACTACAAAGTATGGTAAAAATTTCCCAATTTGCTTCTTTTGTTAAGAAACTAGGTTTCATAAGTTGACCATGGTGGAGTGGGTTCGTTTGGAATAATGAAATCAGTATTGGAAAGTGGTCGCTTCCACATAGGTCCTTGTGCGTTGACCATACAGTGTTTGTGGCAACTTCAGGTGAGCAGAAACTTATGTCTATGTGTGTGAAAGTCCTGTGAGTGCTAAGGTGTATTAAACTGCCATCATTTAGGAGAATAAGGTCTGAATTATCAATAAAGTTAGCTTAGAATTTACCTTTGCGGTTTATTTTACTTGAGCCCCATTTGGGATGCCAGCAGTTGAAGTCTCCGGTTATCAATTTGTAGGGGTAAGGTGTATCTAGGCATTCTAAGTTGGGGAGATTAAATTCTTTTTGGGGAGAAATGTACGCTGAAATTATTACCGATCGCATCGAATTCGGCGATTAGTATTATTGTTTCGTATTGTATAGATGCGTGAATATTTATTGCAAGGCCGCCGAAGCGGTTGGATATGTCTTGGTTATATATTGAATAGTTAACTGCAATTGGAATATATGCGTTGCTGACTATGTGAGTTTCTTGAAGACATATACTTTTTGGTCGAAATTCTTTTATCAGCATTAGCATTTCATTGTAGTAGTAGATATAGCCTCTTATGTTCCATTGTAGGACTTTAAGATTCATATGAATAGTTAAAGGTGGATCTGTTTAAACTTGTAAAGAAAATATTTAATGTAGTATATTTTAAGTGTAGTAACTTAGTGAGACTGTCTATTGTTAAAAATTTGTGTAATAAATTGAGATTGTGTCGTCGTGTAGCCACTGTATAACGAGAATAAGAGCTGGTATATGGAGGGAGGCTCCTAGTTTGTATAAAGTGACAAATATTATTAATATAAGATGATAACTTTACAATGTGTATATATGTAAATAATTTAGTGAGTACTTTTTTTCGCTCTGAGATTCTATTTTTAGATTCAGATCATTTCCTCTTGATAAAAAAAATTGAGAATTGAGAGTGCTTATAATATTGTTTATGCAAAATGTAAGAGCTGGAGATTGAGAATTAATATTTGAGTTCAAGAGATTAAGTGATGTAAAGAAGTGATAAAGACTTGTATTTGGGCCTGAAAAGAGAGAGAGAAAAAGAGAGAGAGAGAGATGGAAAGACGGATACATGAGAGGTAATGGAGCAGTAAAGAAGAGAGCTCATGGCAGTGAATCGAAGGCAGCGACCGAGAGCGGACGTGTACGCGCATCAGTTCTTAAACGAAACCCCATTAATGTGTTTTCACAATTCTTTTGTTTTCAATATTGTCAATTTCAATACATTTGCGGCATTCTGCATTTCTTAATTTTATAAATAAAGTTTAGTTTTAACAATTCAAAACCGGGATAAAATCGTACGCCTAAGACGAGTTTTGCAAAGAGAAAAAAGGCAACGTAGCAGGGTCCGCTCTCACAACGAAAATTTCTCTCAACGCTTAGAGAGAAAAACGGCAACAGCGTTTGGTGACGAAGAGAAGTCACCATAGAACGAGGAAGGCAACGGAGCACAGGCACAAGCTCACAACGAAAATATCTCTCAACGCTTAGAGAGAAAAACGGCAACAGCGTTTGGTGACGAAGAGAAGTCGCGATAGAACGAGAAAGGCAACGGAGCACAGGCACAAGCTCACAACGAAAGTTTCTCTCAATTTCGAGAGCTCGCCTAAGCAAGCAAGTGGGAATTCGTGGAAATTCGCGAAGCGGGTTTTGTTCTTTCCTCTTCTGTGGAATTAAGAAAGAAAATACGATGGCAACGAAAGTTAAATTGAGTTGTTTGAAAATTGAACAACTCAATAAGCTTTTGGCGAGTCAAAATGTTTCGATAAGCAGAAACAAAGAAGATAAGTTGACAATTTTGGAGACGACGAAATTGATGTTGAAGAGCTGGAGGTGATCGGGGCGAGTGGGACTGTCAACGAGCAGATTGCGTCATTGAAAGATTTGATCGAAGGGCTGGCGTCAACAGTGAGAGATCTGGCGAATATGTAAGTAGAGAGGGCAGCACGACCAGTTATAGTGGAAATTAACGCCGCACAGAATGCAACCAGAGATCAGGAGACGCTGATAATGTTGGATGAAGACTTGCCAAACGTCCGAGACGGGATGGCGAAGAGCGTAAGCACCCAACGACGATGGACTGCGAACGGAGTACACGAGTTGGTAGGCTTACTGCCGGATTTTGACCCAATCAACGGTTTGCTTACGTCGACACAGTTTGCAAACAGAACAATTCAACTGATGGACTCTTATGGCTGGAGTGAAGGAGAAATATTAATGGCAGTTTAGCTGAAATTGAAGGGAGTAGCTAAAATCTGGCTGGATGCGCAACCAATTTTCGCATGCTGGTCAGATTTTGTGGATGCGTTCACTACCGATTTTCCAGAAATAACGACGACGGCTGAAGTTCGCAAGCAAATGGCAAAACGGCGTCGCAAACCAAATGAGAGTCTAAAGGAGTATTATTATATGATGCTTAACTATGGTAGATGTGGTCAGATGGATGAGCGGTCTATTCATGCATATATCATTGACGGTCTAAATGATGGAGCTTTGTCGCACTTGCTGCAAGCGATGAATCTAAAAACAAACAACGATTTGCTTCGCTCGCTGGAGAATATTTCAGGACCACTTTCCAACGCCGATACCGGATCTAAAGTGCGATGAACGCAACCATCCACAACGTCGAAAGAAAGGAAACCAATTAAATGCTAGAATTGCAATGAACTGGGACACATTTCGGCTGAATGTTCTAAGCCGCAAAAACGACCAAAGTGCACCACATGTAGCGAAATTGGACCCAAGGCGAAGAATTGTCGCACCCGCACAACGGTTGGAGAAGTTAATGACATCAGGGAGCCAATAGAACCAGTGACGAAAGCGATGCTTGTTAGCAATGTGGAAGTCAAGACATTCATTGACACTGGAAGTGTATGCTCATTCATCTCAGAGGGCGCTTTGCCACAACTTGAAAGAAAGATGGCAAACAAAAAGTTGGTTGGATTCGGAGGCAACACTGTGATGGCACAGGCGAAGGTTGACGCTACAATTGAAATTGTTGGGAAAAAGATGCACTCGACCCTATATGAAGTCCCCGAAAAGGAAATGCAATATGATTTACTGATCAGCAGAGATGTTCTTTGTCAAGAAAAACTAAGCTTTATGATTGATGGAGGGATTCTGCGATTGGTAACATCGAGCGACAGGGACTACGATGTCGTTTCCATCAAAGGAAACGAATCTTATCTTCAGGAGTTCCTGGAAGAATTTTCGGATTGCATCGCAGAAACTGTAAGTGAACTTGGTCAATGTACTACTAATCGAATGTCTATCCAGGTGACAACAAGTAGGCCAATCGTAGGGAAGAGGCACAAAGGGAGCACCTGTCGGACATCTAAGAGGATTTGCTCGATAATAACATAATAAGAGAAAGCTCATCACCGAACGCAGCATCTGTGCTTCTTGTAAAGAAGGCAAATGGGGAGAGTCGAATGTGCGTCGACTTCAGGGCACTTAATGCGGTAACGGTGAAGAAGCCATACTTAATGCCTATCGTGGAGGAGCATTTTTCGAAACTGGCTGGAAATCGATTATTTACTGTTTTGGACATGACATCTGGGTACTACCAGATACCCTTAGAAGAGGAATCCGAAAAGTACACGGCATTTTTGACACATGATGGCTTATTCGAACATAATGTCGTTCGGGCTGGTTAATGCGCCGATGGTCTTCCAAGAGACCATCGTCAATCTGATCCGCACGATGGAGAATCGGCAAAAGATGGTCAACTACGTTGATAACGTTATTATAGCCACCAAAACCCAATCCGAGGCTTTGGTAGTGCTGCGTAAATTCTTTGGAAAAATACGAGAAGCTGGAATGAAGTTGCAACCGTCCAAATGCAAGTACCTGGCAACGTCGGTAACATATTTGGGCCATGAAGTCAACGGTAATGGAATTAAACCAGGAAAAGAGAAGACCAAGTGTCTCCAACTCAACTGAGATTTTTCGTTTCATACAACTTCGTAGCCAGATAGCTCGTATAAGCAATCAAATCAGTATTGTTTCTGTTAGGTAAATAATAATAAGACCGTGATGATGATACGTGACATATGTCGTTGGAAATGTAGATTCCTTGATAGATTTCAGTTGCTGTTGAATCGAGTCAAGTTCCCTTAACTTCGGTTCAAACGTCTGATCTATACTGTCTTCGTTGTAGTTATCGAGAATTCGTTGATTTGTGATAGATATTCCAGTGCTATGATATGATGAGTGAATGGTTGATTTCATCTCGTAGTGACCTTGAATTGTAATGTCGCTGTTTTTGATTATACAATGTGGTTGCAATTGTATCATGCCACTTCCATTCAGCACCAACTGAAAGGTTTCTTCACCGCAGACTGCGTTCAGCTTAATTGTACGATTAGTAGCATAGATCCATTGGTTTTGATGTTTCAATTGATACCAAGCTGTGGGCTCCGCCAAAGTTTGAAGATTACATCGTGGTGTGGTCTCATTTGTGAATAAATCAATTTCGCAGCTACCGGACCTCGAATTTTTATGTTATGAAGCCTGGCCATTATTGCATAAATAGGAATCTCTTTTAAGTTGCAGGCAGGACTGCAGTTGAGTATCGGAGAGGGAGAAGAAATCATCCCTATGCGGATTAATTGCAAGCAGGCTGATTGTTGTTTTGACTGCTATTAATCTGTTGCGGTTGATGGCTATTACAGGAACTATGTTAAATAATTGAAATTCTCTTACATCGGATAGTGGAAGCTGTATTTCGAAGATGACGTGATTTTCTGCTACTACACCTTTAACCGTGATGAGGTTATAGATATTTAGAAGATAATGATTTTCGATTGGCAGTTGTAAATTCTGAGGCAAATACGATTTTATTTTCGTGGTTTCATTTGTGAGTTGCTTTGGAGTGAGTAAAAATGGGTTTATTTTGCCATGATGACTGTCAATCAGGACGTTCATGATTGAAGCTTGCGTACGCTGTAGCGATGACACCATGATAAACATTTGGATGGTGAGTGTTAAGATTTGGTTTAATAATTCGATTTCGCTGGGAGTTGGGCCACCAATTGCATTAGCAGATAGAAAACTGTTGATTCGACGATCAATTTCTTTAAACTTATTTGAAGTGCTTATCTGCGATTCCTTAATTATATTGATTGTTGAGTCGATTAGCGATGTTTGATTTTTAAGTAGCCGCTCAAGGTGATTGTCGTCTGTTTTCAACTGCTTGATAGTCTCGGACATTTTTTCTTCGTAGTTTGAGTCGAGAACGCGAAATAGGGATTTTGCGAGATTGCCAACGATATCCACAGCTCCTCTTTTGTTTCTTTTGACAGCCAGTAAATTAAATTTAGCATTTTAATTCTCAAGTGTTTCACCACAATAAGAAGCCAAAGAATCGCACGTTGTGTCGTTAGTTGTGTGGTGACACAATAATTTAAGGTTTCTTACCCCTTTCAGAACCGAGTAAATTTTTCTGTATAACTATCTCAAAAGTAAAGTAATTAAAAAAAACCTTTCTTTTACGAGTTCAGAAAATTTTTTGGGATTTTTTGGTTTAAAGGGTTTTTCAAAAAAGGACCTATCACAATTGTGTAACTTGGCGGCTAACGTGTCAATTGAAGCGGAACCGCAAATAACTTTGTTAGCAACGAATTTTAACTTAATTTTTGGACTTTCGCTTTTTATAATTCTCTGGCCATTTACGATTATATATATATTGTGTTTTGGTCAACTTTTGGACATTTGCACTACTTGGAAACCTTAAAGAAGCGAAATGGCCTTGTTAGTACTGAATGGCATGGCAAATTTGAAAAAATGTGGAATGTGTCGAACGTTATTCGCGGCTCCGCTTCAATTAGATACTTAAGAATATCTGAGGTGAACAATTCTATTTAGTCCTTTTATTTAAAATTAGCAGAATATTTTGTAGTTAAAACGAAAACTTTTTTTCAGGAAATTCTACAAAAATGAGGTAACGTTTACAAAAGTTAATAAAAAAAAGTTTGAAAAAAACAATCAATCGGAGACTTATGCGACTTATTTTGTGTGGTAATCTTTGAAACAGTCCTTGTCTTTGGCGATACACAAGCCTACTCTACATTTTTGGCATATAGCTCGAGTTCGGCTTACACATTTTTCATTGCGACATCTTTTCACATTTCCATCAACAAACTGCGGCCAATGATCAAAGCGATCGTAGCGAATGTCATCGGGAACATTGTGGGGCCGGTATTTTGATATTTTGTTATGAAAATCTTCCGGAACCTGAAACTGTGGAACCCGCACGATGACTATGTCGTTGGTTTTTAAATTTTCTTGAACGTTGCGCCACTTGGGTCGAGCTTGGAGATGAGCGAGCCAATCTGATGACCATGCCTCACAAAACTGCCGAGTGATCACTTGTGTTTGGTTGTACAGATGCTGCAGCGAGGAGAATGGCTGGGTGGGTTCGGATATTGCTTTCATGGTATCGCCTATGAGAAAATGTGCAGGTGTAAGCACGGTGAGATCCTCTGGATTAGATGTCATGGCGCAAAGTGGTCTGGAATTTAAGCACGCTTCAATACGAACCAACACTGTGGCGAGCTCTTCATAGGTTAGCCGCTGCCGTTTGACGGTCCTTTTAAGATGATATTTGATCGCTTTCACATTTACTTCCCAGATTCCACCAAAATTGGGTGAATGTGGGGGATTAAAGTGCCATTTGGTGTTCTGAACAGCTAGTTTTGGAATGACGTCACGTTGAATGTCTGTTTCGAACTTTCGTCGCATTGTTTGAAGCGCGTTGTCTGCACCGAGAAAATTAGTTCCGCAGTCACTGTAGATGCCGCCACAGATTCCACGACGGCCGAAGAAACGCTGCAGGGCGAGAAGCAAATGATCTGTTGACATGCCAGTGACGGCTTCAATGTGAATAGCTTTTGTTGCTAAACATATGAAGATTGCTATATATCCTTTAAAAACCGTATTTCCCCGAAATCTTGACGCTTTTAATTCTATTGGACCTGCGAAATCAACACCGGTCGCGAGCAACGGTCTGTGCGGAGGGTTTACTCTATGATACGGCAGCTGTCCCATCAGCTGAGTGGATGGCGTAGGGTTTGCTCGAAAACAGATAACGCAGTGTCGAAGAGTCGTTGTTACTACCTTCTTTGCGTTGACGATCCAGTAGTGACGGCGAAGCGTAGCCATTGTTAATTGAACACCTCCATGGAGTGTATTTTCGTGCGCATCTCGGATCACGAGAGTAGTGAAATGATGGTTCGATGGTAAGATTATTGGATGCCGTTGTGAATATGGCACCGCTGCATGTTGTAGTCGTCCCTCTACTCTCAGTATACCATCAGCATCAGCAAAGGGTGTTAGACTTGAAAGTTTACTTCTGTGAGGTAAAAGTTTCTTTGTTTTTATAAAATATACTTCATTCGGAAACCTTTCCTGCTGAACTCTCTTGATTAACCGTTGCCGGCTGAGCTGATATTCTTGAACAGTGAGTAGGCCGCTTTGCTTTTCCGTGTTGCGCTGTTTCGACAGGCTGTTGTTGACGTATAGAAAGATTTGAGCATACACTCGCTCTAATTTTTGTAATGATGAGTATCTGTTCATGATAAAATCCTCTTGCAGAGAGATGTTTACTAGATCTTTGGAGATTTTTTCTTCATTATAGTCTGGTTTGACCTCAAGTTGATCTAAGGTGGTTTGTGGCCAAAAGCATTCACGAAGCTGAAGCGAAGGAGGTCCGTTCCACCATAATTTATTTCGTTATTTCGATCTTGGCGTTCCAGAGCAGTTTGAGAATAATCTTGGCTGTGATTATGATTGGGGCCACAAGTCCTAGTTGGTCAAACAGTCGTGCTACCGTCCACAAAATGGTCCGCTTCGTTACGTTCTGGAATGAAAGTCTAAAATTGAGCTTGAATTTAAAAACGTCACTACTTGGTAACCAAACTAGACCTAACGTTTTCACTGAGTCCATGCAGTTCAATTCTGAAAACCCCTGGTATGAGATGTGTTCAGTGGGCACATTAGTTAGTAACGACGGGCAGTTGGAAGCCCACTTCCGCAATTCCATTCCAGCTGATAAAAGCATATCTTTAACATCGTCTCGAATGCATAGTGCCCCTTCAAGGGTATGATGGCCAGTCAAAATATCGTCAACGTAAATGTCGTGTAACAAGACTTGTTTCGCCAACGGAAAACGACTGTTTTCATCTTCTGCCAGCTGATGAAGCACTCGTATAGCAGTAAATGGAGCGCAGGCTGTTCCGAAAGTGACCGTTGTCAAGTAGAATTCCTGGATTAATCCGTTCTGGTTGCGCCATAAGATCCGTTGGTATTGAGCATCCTCTGGGTGGACATCTATGCATCTGTACATTCGCTGAATATCGCAGGTAAAGACATACCTGTGCCAACGCCAGTTCGTGATAACCGCGGCTAAATCGTTTTGCAGCGGTGGTCCGATGCTCAACAAGCTGTTAAGTGACCGACCGTTTGTGGTTTTGCACGAAGCGTCGAAAACAACACGCAACTTTGTGGTGAGGCTGTCTTCCTTAACCACGGCATGGTGGGGAAGCACACATGATGTAACGGTTGGCCGATTGGTTTTGGTTTTCACACAATGTTGTTCCTCACTTGTTGATGCCGGCTCAATTTGGTGCAAGCGGAAGTACTCGTTGATGCAGTCAGTGTATCGTTGGCGAAAGTTCGTGTCTTGATTCAGTTTACGCTCTAACGAATGGAATCGATTGAGCGCGATGTGTTTGGATCGCCCTAGCGTGGCTGTATCATCGAATATTGATTTTAGGGGCAAACGAACCTGATATTTTCCATTTGGTTGGCGTTTGTGCGTAGTTTGGAAAAATTCCTCACACCATTTCTCTTCCGATAAAAGGTTTCGTGTTTCAGGCATCTGGTCTAAATCGTAAAACTTCTGCACCAACTGTTCTAGTTCGATGATAGTATGGTTTGAATGTATCGTTGTTGTGTGCCCTTTTGCTGGCGCGACAGAACCTGGAAGAATCCAACCAAATTGCGTCCGTTGAGCCATAGGTTCGTGGATCCCACCTGTACGCATTTCTGGCAATAAAATGAAGGGGAACAAATCAGCTCCGAGCACCAAATCTATTTGGTGTGGGTGAAAATATTGTGTATCAGCTAAATGTAGTCCCTTGATATGTTCCCACTCCTGAGGAATTACTCGTTGAGAGGGGAGCACGGTAGTTAGTGTGGGCAGTACGTATGCCACATCCACCGATAATTGGAAATTTTTGTTGCACTGCGAGAGTACAAGGCATGAGACGATGAACTTGCACTGTTGAGACGAGGTTCCGCCGATGCCAACAATACTAGCTGCTGTTCTTCGTCGCTTAAGATTTATCAATTGCGCTGCCTTTTCTGAGATCAATGTTGCCTCGGATCCTGGATCGATTAAAGCCCGTATGATGGCCTGCTGTTGAGTAAAAGGATTATGGATGGTAATGTTTGCAGTAGCCAGAAGAACTCGTGGTGATCCGTTTGAAGAGAATGCCGAAAGACGAGTAGCAGAGCTAGTAACTGTAGTGATTGCCGGACTAGAATTCTCAGAGTCGTTATTATGCACGTGAAGCAAACTGTGATGTCGTCGACCACATTGAAGACAGGTCTTAGTACTGGCACACTTTGCTATTAGATGTGTAGAGCTAAGACAATTGAAACATGCCTTTGATTTTTCCGCAATTGTTTTCCGTTCAGTGCTATCTTTGCTAAGAAAAACTGGACACCGACGCAAAATGTGGTTCTCCTTGCACTGGGGACATTTGGTGCTATTTTCTTGTTGCGTAGTGGTGACATTGACTTGTGTTTGAAGACTCTTGCGAACATCTCCAGATTTGGGATGTGATTTATTTTGCCCGGTATTTTGCGGCCCTTGTTGCATGCCTCGATTTTCGATTATATTGATGCTCACTAATCGATTGTGTAGAAAGGTTTCAATGGCTTTGAAAGTTGGTATGTCGGTTGTTCCTCCTAAATAATGTTCGAAAGCTCGCAACGTTTCATTCGGAAGACGAGTTGTAATGTGATGGGCAATCCAATGATCGCAGCTGGAAATCGGAATCTGTAAACGTTTAAATTCATTTATACACACCTTCGTCACATTTAACATAGTTTTAATGGTGTCAGCGCTTTCCTTCTGTAACACTGGCAACCCATACAATGCGTTCATATGATGCATAAATTGCAAACGGGGATTATCATAGCGTTGCACAATAGTGCTCCAGGCTGTGCTGTAATTTGCGTCAGTCAGATCCATTTGTTTAACGTCTACATCGGTGTTTGCAGGTAGAGCCGCCTTCAAAAAATGGAATCTCTGAATGTTGGTGAGCTCCTCGTTGGTATGAATTAATCGACGGAACGCATCATAAAACGAAGGCCACTCTGTAAATTTTCCAGAGAAGGAAGGGACTGGAAGCTTGGGGAGCTTAATGGAATTCACAGCACCCTTTGCATCGTTTCTCGTTTGTTCTCCGGATGTCGCAGATGTGGACAGCGCTGCTGCGAATAAGGTGTCACGAGCCTCTTGAATTTGACAAATTACCTCCAAAATAAGCTCATCAAATTGGAGTTGCTTATTTGCGGCAATGTAAGCGGATTCCGGACTGGTATTAGCCAAAATTATCTCCACGTGCGTTTTATGGAAGTCTTGTTCAAGCTTATGTAACCTTTTTAACCGTTGTTCGAAATACGTTTCTGTTTTTCTAGAGGGCGAATCTTTTTTGAAATTAGTACTTATTTGCTTAAGAGTTTGATACCGATCTGCTTGAAGAGCAGCAAGTTGGCTGCCCGGAGCGGTCGTCTCAGCCTTTCCGCTCGTAGTAGCCATTTTAATCAAATCACAACTTACTCACTTACCCGTACGTTGTCAGTAGTTCGCTGCCTTCGTCTTCGTTTGACCCTTGGTTCCTGCTTCAGTGATGGGTTTACGATGCACTTTCGTCTCTCCACACCAAGCCGTCATATAGTTTTGAAAGTGTCTATATAACCTACGTTCGTGCAGTGTCTGTATTAACGACAGCACACTTTTGATACGGTCGTGCTCGTTGTTGACGTATGTGTATTAACTACTGCACACGTTGGTACGTCAACTGCGTTGCACCAGTGTCTGTATTAAAGACAGCACACTTTGATACGGTCGTGCTCGTTGATCACGTGCGTGTATCAATGACAGCGCACTTTGGTACATCAACTGCGTTGCACCAGTGTCTGTATTATGCGACAGCACACCTTTATACGGTCGTTGGACCTAACAATGTTCCTTTGTTGCCCGCTTTTAGTTGTATATTCAAACGAAGTTCATCCCATGGGCCACCATTATGTGTGAGATTGCTAGTTGAATCTAAAAAGTGTTCGGCGACAAATTTAAATATACAACATTGCGTTTAATTGGATCAATTTGTTAACAGTAGAAAATTGATGTTACAACAAACGAGTGACAAAGTTAGTTTCAAATACATTTTCCTTTTATCGTCGGGGTTCCAACCCTTTTCCTTTTTCGGTAGATCAACATGCACAGGGTTCCAACTTATATGTTCTTGGAGATGAGCGTGTATGTATGGTGGTTTTGACTTCTAGATCGCACAGAAAGCATATATTTACGTTTCATGTTCTGGCATAAAATTGTCGTCCGTCAACTGAATTAACAGACACCGACTTTTTTAAAAAGCATTTTCCTACTTTCGTAACTAGGACACCTCCACAGGGTGAAGGCGGGCAGCGGAAAAAACGGCGAAGTTCCTAGGTAAAAAAATATGCCTTCATGGCGGATGTAGGTAAAGAAAGGTTTATGATGCAGGGGATGGATACGCCAGTATCGGCGGCTGGTCAGGGTGTGCAATCGGGGCCGCAGGCGTCGTTATCCAGCGACCGCAGCTCTTCTTTGGTGGGGAACTTGGCCTCAGGAGAGTTAAGAGTTACAAGAATCACGCATTATTGCTTGAAAGATAAAGATATCTTTTTTGTCTATGGTAGTTTTGAAGTTATAAAAAATCGAAAATAATTATCCGAAGCAATCATGGAGCTGTTCTTCAAATGTTTTAATTTGCCAATATAAGACGCGATTGAGACATGGAATCCAAAAACCATATGCTCTGCTTGTTATTGTATTGATGAACCGCTATGAAAAAAGTCAAAATGTGGAAGATCTTAAGTTCATGGTACCTACAATATGGCAAAAACCCAAGACAAAAGCAGACTGTTACTTTTGCAACACAAACGTAACGGGCTTCAATTCTAGCAATAAAGCCAAAATAAAATATGCAAACGTTGCTTCCGTAACAAGACCCAGAATTGCTAGGAAACCAATAAATAATTCCTCAAATCTAAATACCATTCTGAACTCTTCCTTAAATGATGACAAAAGAATGGAAATTAATGCTTAGAGAGGGAATCCCATGGAAATTGATAAAAATGGGTCTGATGACAGAGACGCCAATAACAGTGAATCTGATTTCAACGATTGCCGTAAAGGAAAAGCTTCCCGGATTTTTGATCAAAAATCTCTCAACGATTTTATTAGAAGCATCCGGGTCCCACAGGACATGGTAGAGTTATTGCTGCAGAGTTCAAAGAGCGTTGGTTTCTTGAAAAAGGAACCAAATCTTCTTTCTATAGAAATAGAGAGAAAGACTTTGGGAAATTTTATACTAAAAGCGCGGATCATTCGGTGGTTTACTATAACGACGTTAAAGGTCCGATAAATGAATTAAAACCGAACGTGTATGTCCCTTACGAATGGAGGCTGTTTATAGACTCGTCCATGCGAAACTTAAAAGCGGTATTACTACACAATGGTAATGTGTATGCAAGTATCTTAGTTGCCCATTCCTAAAAGCTGAAAGAGGAATATGGAGCTTTACAATATGTTTTAGATAAAATATATAAAAAATTTAAAATAAGTACAAAGATCATAAGTGGCAAATTTGCGGTGATCTTAAAATAATAGCTTTATTACTAGGAAAGCAGTCTGGATTTACAAAGCATTCATGCTTTCTATGCTTGCGGAATCATTATGTAAGGAAAAAATAGGAAAAAAGAGAGTCTATTGATGTAGGAAAAGTAAACATCATCAGAAAACCTTTGGTGGTTCCAGCAAAAGTACTGCTTCCACCATTACATTTAAAGCTCGGTTTGATGAAACAGTTTGTAAAAGCTTTTGACCAAGAAGATCAGTGTTTTAGCTACACAATTCCCATATAAAAGCGATATGAAACTGAAAGAAGTTATAATTGATGGAATTGAAATTCGTAATATTTTTCGGAATACAAATTTGACATCAAAGATCACGAAACCAGAAACAGCAGCTTGGCTTATTTTTCGTGATGTTTCCCAAAAGTTATTTACATCATGGTCAACCAAACAGAGTCCTCTGTTGCGTGATGGGGATGGACGTCCAAGCGAATACCGCAAATAAGAACGCCATTGAATTCAGTTTCAATTATTGTTTATTGAAGTCCTTTTTCTTCTTATATATAGCAATCCTATTCTGACTTACTTAACTGCCCTAATCCCTAGCTAGCACTGAGATCTACCATTTGTCGTCCTGGCTCGTAAGTAGGTGCGCCAAAGTTGAGATCTGTTTATTCACTTTCGATTCCAAATTTCAAGTCCTCTTCCATAGATCGAAGTTCCGTTTAAATAGATCAATGTTGCCGATCTAGCAATATTGCATATTGATTGATTTCATCAGTGTAACTTCGAACTTCCCCTGCCGGTGTGCCTACGTTGCACTTGTTGGTGTTGCACCTGGCTCTTGTTGTTCTGTTGCGTTGACTGCCCGTCTAGATCGCCTGTTGTTGTTGTTACCAATAGCTTTATTGGTGTGTTTCTATTGTTGATGTAGGTCTGTCTTTGAAGACGTTGAACCGCTTATGCCGTTGCTTATTGCTGACTTGCTTGCTCGTGGTCTTTCGTCTTTTCCCCCGCTTGCCCTTTCCTCTGGTCGGCCAAGTTTTTTTGGTGTGCCAAGTTTTGGTACCGGCGATTGGTATGCTTGTTTACGTAATTGTTTTTAGTAGTTGAGTTCTAATGTTATTGTTGTTCTTGCTGAAGGGTGTCGGATTTCGAGCTCGGTGCTGTGTCGTAGAACTCCTCTGCTGTGTTTTGATTGTTTTTATATGTTTTGGCTCTTTACCCGCTAAGAGCTGATAGCGTGACGTTGGGGTGTGACGTGACGCTTTTCGACTCACAAGATCCCTTCCCTCCTCGGCAAGTCACGAGCATCGTGACTGTTTATAAAATCGTTGCGGCTACCATGGTGAAATTTGGTAATGCTCTGGTAGGTTGCTTGGGTGGGTGTGATGATTTCTTATCATCCCGATCTTCTTGATAGTTTTGCAGGTGTGTGATGGAAAATTATGTCGCTGCTATTTGGTTAACTTTGCTGGGTTTTCTCTTGATTGATGCTGTTCCGGTGTGGGATCTCAGTGTTTTGATGAAACTTAGAATGGTACCTTAAAACTATTTGTTTTCAAACATTTCGATATTGGAAATAAATATAATATATGTTATACTTTACTTGTGTTGATAAAAATTACTCGGTACCAAAAATTTTTTGAATCCAGTTTCTTTTTTTTTTTTCAAATCGTTATTAGATTTTTGTTTTTGTTTTTTTTCTTTTTTTTTTATCGAAGACTTTGTTCTTATATACTTATTGTATTTTGTTTTCGAATTCTTAAGATTGCTAATGCATCAGTATTCTTTATATTGGATCCAAAATTGAATTTAATGAGAATACGTAAACATATATTTTTTATTTCTTAAAATTTTAATACATTATTAACAACTCTCTTTTGTTCTTTTTTTTTATACATTCGTCTCAAGTACAATCAATTGCTAATTTAATATTTGTAAACAGTTAAACAGGAGTAACCCTAGCGTAAGCAAGTCGAGCGGTGCGATCGCTCTGTGAATTTTATTAATATATTAAATTATATTGTCTGTGAATGCATCAGGGAAGGTGCGGAAAGTTGGAGAAGTGGTGCTTTTATAAATGTCTACTGAAGTGCGCCTGTGACAGCTTGCTGGAGGCGTGCTTTTTTCTGAAAGATCTCTGAAAGGTTTGGCGGATAATAGACTGGATTTGTTGTTGTTGCTGCACAATTGGGTAAAAAAAAAATGTAAATACAACGCTGTCGGTATTAAAAGTTTGCTGCACTGAGTAAACGCAACGAATACTAAAGCCCGCAGCTGGTGGGTGTCACGGATAAAATCATAGCTTAAAGGCGAGCTTGGTATTGAAAGCTAGCTGCTGGTGGGACCCTCGGCTAAAATCACTGCTTAAAAAACAAACCTCAACCATAGCGCCTAAGAATAGGCAAAATTTTTGCTTCTGGTAATAATTCCGAACAATGAATGACGCAAACAAAACTAAATTCGCTACAGAATTACAAAATATGCCAAAGAGACCCTTTTTAGACTCGTCGTCGCCAGAACCGCCTTCTGGCCCAGACAATATGAACGTCGCAATTTTAATGGATAAGATGGAGCTACTGCTTGATCGTAAACTTGATGAAAAACTAAGGTACATGTCAACGAAATCGGACCTCCAAGTAGTTTCATCCCAATTGAACGATGTTTTTTCCGAGGTTACTGCGTTACGGGCAGAAAATGATCAGCTGAAAGCAAGAATAAAAACGTTAGAAGAAAACCGAGAGCGCGATGTCCAAAACTTTATGCAGATTGCGGCGGAAACTGCAAAAAAATTGTTTAAGGACAAGCTTGGAGTAGGTTTGGTCGATGTTCGTATGGCACGTATATTGTATGAACGCAACAACAAAATTGGACTGGTTGTGGAGATTGGTTCTGCTGATGCTGTTGAGAATATCCTCAGTAACTCAAAAAAACTGGCTGGGTCATCAGTCTTCATGGAGCGGGATCTAAATGCGGTACGTCATATAAACAAGCAAGCGCTGTTGCAGCTAAAGAAAGATATTGTAGCTCTAGATAACTCAAACAAAATAATTGTAAGAGATGACAGAATGAAAATAGGAAATAACTGGCTGATGTGGAATAAAAATAAGGAATTAGTTGGAAAAAACCAAATGGCACAAAAAGTGCTTGAGGATACATATGGTGAAAAGCTTAAAGATTTGGATTTTTCTTATAACACAATCTATGAAAAAATAAAAACTTTTAGAGAAGCAAAAAACTAGAAAAAAATTGTACACAAAAAAAAACTAAATATCGTAAATGCTTCAATCTTTAAGGATAGGGAAATTAGTATTTTAGGTTACAATATACATGGTTTAAGAAATAAGTGTCTATACCCCGAATTTTTTCAATATGTTTGTAATTTTGATGTATTTGCATTAACCGAAACTCATTTGCCTGAAGATAAAATACAACAGTTAAAAAAATATTTTAAAGATTATATGATTTATTGGAAGTTCGCTACTCGTTCTAGTAATTTTGGTAGAGAAAGCGGTGGCTGCATGTATGGTATTAAAAACGATCTTATAAGAAAAGGCATAAGGCACGATTTTCAAAAAATTAATCAGATAGATGTATTGAAATTAATCTACAATAATTCTCAGGTTGTTATTTTACCTATTTACTTAAGGAAGGCTTCATGAACTGACGACTTTAATCTACTTAGCGACTATATAAGGACACACTGGGAAGCGAACATGATATTAATAGGTGATGCAAATGCTAGAACGGGAATCCAAATGCAGACCGTTGATGATTTATATAACTTCAAAGCAGACTTAAAGGCACGAGGTTCAGAGGACGTTAAAGTTGATGCTGAAGGGAAAAAACTTTTTGATTTCTGTACTGACATAGGTTTAACCGTGTTAAATGGGAGGACTGTTGGCGATGAGCATGAAAGCTTAACCTTCGTCAGTGGCGCGGGAAAATCTGTCATTGATTTATGTTGTGTATCTAACGACGCTTTACGTTTTGTTAAAAAGTTTGAAGTGGAAGAAAAACCGTGGTCAGACCACTTCCCGATAAAGCTTAACTTCACTATTCAAGAGAAACTGAATATAACACAGAAAGATAACTTATTACCGAAGCTTAAGTGGAATGAGCGCTATCGTCATGAATACCAATTAAAACTAAATGAGGAACTGCTTGCTGCTAAAAGTAACAAAAACCATCTAACATCATCCGATTTAGTAGAAGTAATTATAACTGCTGCCCCGCAGTTCAGGCAAAACAGCAATAAAGCTAGTTTTAAAGCAAATTGGTTCAATTATAAATGCCTTAACGCAAGGAGAAAAGTTTTCAAGCTACTTAGACAGTTCAAAAAAAATAAACAGCAATGAAAATAAAATTAAGTATTTAGAAGCCCAACAAATATATAGATCAACCTGCCAAGAACGCAAAAAAGAGTATTTTCGAGAATTGGACTTGAAACTCAACAAAGTAAAAGATAGCAAAGAATGGTGGAACTTAGCAAAAGAAATAAGAGGTCAGAAAATGCAAGTTAGTAATAACATATCGGCGGAAGAATTCAAAGTATATTTTGATCAGCTTTTGAATCAACAGGTCCCACTAGATCATATTACGACACCCACTGCTAGGATTGTCAATGAAGTAATGGATAGCCCATTTACGTTAGAGGAGGTTAAGCATGTGTTGAAAAAGACAAAGGCAAATAAAGCTCCTGGGATAGATAAAGTCACATATGAATTTCTGAAAAATGCTACGGATGAGTTTTTGACTGCACTTACAGACGCTTTCAATTTACTGTATGACAGTAAAAGTGAGATAGACAAAACGTTTACAGAAACAGTAATTTGTCCTATTTTCAAAAAAGGTGATCAAAATAATGTTTGCAATTATAGAGGAATCGCTTTCATAAACTGTGTAGCAAAAATCCTGATGGGTGTTATGAACGAATGTATAACAAATTGGAGTGAATCACACAACATCCTAAATGAATTTCAAGCTGGCTTCAGAAGAGGCTATTCGACAATAGACAATATCTATAACCTAGGAAGCATCGTCCATCTTAAGTTCTATGAAAAGAAAAAAGTATATGCCTTTTTTGTAGATTTTAAGGCAGCCTTTGATAGGATCCCAAGAAAATATCTTCTACACAAACTACGAGTTTTGGGCTTACCAAGTAAAATGGTTTCGCTAATCGAAAGAATTTACGAGCACACTAAATCAACAGTGAGGACGAGAGAAGAAATTTCAGATTTTTTTGAGACTCATTCGGGCGTTAAACAGGGGTGTTGCTGTCGCCAATCTTATTTGCGCTGTATCTACAAGATTTGCATGACTTTCTTGCGGGTGGTCTTATGGTTGCTGGGGAAAATATTAAAATCTTATTGTATGCGGATGACATCGTCTTTCTTGCGGATGATATAGCGGTTATGCAAAACATGATCGATAGACTGGAAAGTTATTGTACGGAGTGGAAGATGGAAGTTAATCTCGCTAAGTCAGAGATGGTTATTTTTAGGAAAGGTGGGCGAATCGCCCAAAATGAAAAGTGGTTCTACAAAGGAGAAGAAGTAAATTTTGCGTCTGAATTTACGTACTTAGGGGTGATATTAACTCCAAAAATGAGCTTTAGCAAACATGTGCAAGCAAGGAATACCAAGGCAAAAAGTAGTTTAAATGTGACCTGGAAAGACTTTTTTAGCAAAAACACAATCGCCCTGTCGTCTAAGTACAAGCTTTTTCAAGCTGTCTGTAGATCCGTACAAACTTATGCAGGACAGATATGGGGTTTAAGTCATTTCGAGGAAATAAATAAATTTCAAAGATACTTCTTAAAAAGAATTTTGAAAGTCCCCGACTGTACTCCCAATTATGCGCTAGCTTTGGAAACAAATGCAGAGGACAACCACTTCTATAGCCTTAATCTCCATATGGAATATATTTATAAAAATATTTTTAAATTCAGCTCAGATGGACTCCCCCATAAACTGTCGACGCTTATTCTTGCAAAAAATTTATTTTGGGCGAAAGAAATTAACGAGCTTGGAGCGAATTTCAACACCAGTTTTGATAATTCTATGTCCAAAAATGAGTGGCTAAAAAAAGGAACCGATCTCTTAATAAATCTTAAAACCATATATTACTATATGTGGCACTCCCAACAACAACCGAATTAGTGATGCTAGAATGTTTTGAGTACTCACTCAATTTTGTAACTAAGCATTCTTGCTTTGAAATTTTTTAATGTTTTCTTTTTAGTATACAACCTTTTAGGTTTTTGATGAAAGATTATGCAATACTGTGCCCTTTTCAAGAGAGGAGTTCAAAAAAGAAGTAGTTTTTGTATTCATTTTAGCATGATTTGTTATAAGTACTTGAACCATTAGTTTGGTATCGAGCTAGAATTTTTTCTACATCACTGAAAAGTTCATATCAGCTGTTCTGTTTTGTAAACAAACATTCGGTCATATTCGAAGCATGAGTGCTCTTCTTTAGCGTTGTTGAAGAACAAAAGGAAAATTTCACGTAAAGATTTTTGATATTATATAAAAACCATATTTTAGTAGGAAAAAAATGAGTTTTTAACAAAAAATATTTGACGAACACTTATACATGTACATGAGTTATACCAAACATTTTGGTACATGTTACAAGATTTGAAAAGGTTTGTTAGACCGGACCCGGAATTTCTCGGGGGCGTGCTACGTTTTTGATTTTTCCATAAGAATGCATGCACAGGGGGCCTACTTCAATTCAACACACACGTTTTTTGCCAAGTGCCATCTATAGTACTACATGCTTAAAACGGAAAGAAAACATCTATACAGGGAAAGAGCCGAAGCTAGTAACACGCGTTTTTATACAAACCTTGATTGCTGTAGGGGAACCGTATATTTCTGTGACTCATTTAGTGTGCACAAAATGGCAATGATTTTTAAGGCAAGATGTGATTTATTACCTTTAAATGCAAATGGCTTTCGTAGTAATGCAAGTATTTTATGCACCCTGTGTAATCTAAGAGAAGGTGAAACTCTGGAGCATATGATGGCAATATGCCCGATCCTTAGGGATATAAGATTCAGACACTTTGGAAAAACAGTCTTAAACCATTGAGAACTAGTGAATATTTTGAATGGTAATATAAGCGACGGGTGGAGTAAGCTATATAATTACTTATGTTATGCGCTAAAGTACAGGAGGCTTAAATTAAATGAATTCGATAATTAATACCTATTACATTACGTTAAGGATTATCCATTGTAAAGTTTTAAAGGATGATAGACGACTTATTAGTCAATATCTTGTAACTTCTTTATTTGTGTACATTGAATTATGTTAAGAAAATAAAGAATCTATTCTATTCTATTCTATTCTATTCTATTCTATTCTATTCTATTCTATTCTATTCTATTCTATTCTATTCTATTCTATTCTATTCTATTCTATTCTATTCTATTCTATTCTATCTATTCTATTCTATTCTATTCTATTCTATTCTATTCTATATTCTATTTTATTCTATCTATTCTATACTTAAAGAGTTCGAAATTTCCAAATGGCTTGAAAATTTTAAGAGTGACATTGATTTTACATATTTTTTTCATTTCTTAAAATTTTAGTATTTCCTCAAAAACTCTTTTTTTAACTTTTCTTTTTATACAATCAATTGCTTATTGCATGTATTCAGCATGGTCGAAATTTTCAAAGAAAATGATTTCGGATTTTAACATATGTAAGTATGTGGCTCGGAAATTTTGAGGGTGGCATTGATTTTGTTATGCAAATGTACGGCACTCGTGTGCTTTAAATTCCAAAGTTCAATTTCTGTTTAGAAGTTAAAATATTTTCAGATTTTTGTTTTTTTATACTTTGAATCATGTGGATACATGTTAATATGTATCCACATGCTTCTTTGCTTCAAGGCCATCTTCCGTTCTCTATAATCTACAGATAAAGCCTGTGTCTTAGGAAAATTATATCTCGGATTTCATCTCTTTTAGGTTGTTCAAAAATCAAAGTGATTTTAAGTTTTGTATGCTGTCTTTGGTTATTTCAATTAACCCCTTTCCCCTCTTAATGGGAGAATTGTTCTCTTTAAAACAGACATACGTGAAAATGATGCATCAATATGGCCTTTTTTCGTTTTGATAAGCAGGAAGTGATGGGTGCGCTGGGTTTGATATATTAATATTTTTGAGAAATCGTGAATGTACTGTATTGTAATATACGTGCATAGCGTGGTGCAGCCATTCATCCCAATTTGTGCCCTTCTCATTGACGAAATTTCGGAGAAATTCCGCAAAAGGTCGGTGACTCCTTTCGAGAGCACCATTAGCTTGGGGGTGGTATGGTGAAGTTTAGGATTTCTTGATTCCAAGAATTTTGCAAACTTTCTTAAATAATTTTGATGTAAAATTTTTGCCGTTATCCGTGATTAAAACCGTTGGTATCTGGAATTTTGATTTTATCTCGTTGAAGAAAGCTTTTGCCACTATTGCCGCCTCTGCATCCTGAATTGCTGTGCATATGAAAAATTTTGAAAAATCGTCTATAAATGTTAAAATTTATTTGTTTCCTTTCGATGTTTTCGGAAGGGGGCCTACCATATCCATATAGACTTTGTAGAGAGGGCCATGAGCTATGTCTAGGTGTACCATGGGCATTCTTTCTACTTTTGAGAATTTATTCCGCTGGCATTTTTCGCAGTTTTTTATACAATCTCGAATCTCTCTATGCATGCCGTTCCACTTGTATTGCCATCGAATGCAGAAATATGTTTTTATAGCTCCCTTTTGCCCTCCTAATGGCCCATCACGAAAATTTTTAAGCACCTCTTGTATGTCCTTTTTCCAGCTAAATCCTCTGTCTCTGGTTGATCTGTGGGGTTTGCATCTTCCGAATCTTCTCTGTTTTTGTTTCTGTCCGTGTTTTCTTCGCTCAGCTCTATTTTGGACTGTGTTTGTGCTCTTGTTGCCACTGACACAAGATTATTTTCATATGGTAATCGGCTCAATGCGTCTGCGTTTAAGTTATACTTTCCAGCCTTGTAACAGATTTCGAATTCAAATTCCGAGAGCTCATGGCGGAACTTCGCCAATCGGGATGTTTGATTCTTAAGTTTTCATATGCCCTTTAGGGGTTTGTGGTCTGTGTAAACCGTTAAGGGGCGGCCTAAAAGGCAGCACCGGAAATTTTTTGTTGCCCACACAATGACAAGGAATTCCTTTTCGATCGTTGAATATCGCCGCTCTGTTGCGCTTAATGCTCGGCTTGCCAACGCGATCGGTTGATCTTCTCCTGGTTCTCCTTGCAAAAGGACTGCACCGAATGCTTTGTTGCTCGCATCCGTTGTTAGCATGAATGGCTTTTTGAAATCTGCATACTTTAACAGTGGTGGACTAGTAATTGCAGCTTTTCAACCTTACGGGAAAATCTGTCATTGATTTATGTTGTGTATCTAACGACGCTTTACGTTTTGTTAAAAAGTTTGAAGTGGAAGAAAAACCGTGGTCAGACCACTTCCCGATAAAGCTTAACTTCACTATTCAAGAGAAACTGAATATAACACAGAAAGATAACTTATTACCGAAGCTTAAGTGGAATGAGCGCTATCGTCATGAATACCAATTAAAACTAAATGAGGAACTGCTTGCTGCTAAAAGTAACAAAAACCATCTAACATCATCCGATTTAGTAGAAGTAATTATAACTGCTGCCCCGCAGTTCAGGCAAAACAGCAATAAAGCTAGTTTTAAAGCAAATTGGTTCAATTATAAATGCCTTAACGCAAGGAGAAAAGTTTTCAAGCTACTTAGACAGTTCAAAAAAAATAAACAGCAATGAAAATAAAATTAAGTATTTAGAAGCCCAACAAATATATAGATCAACCTGCCAAGAACGCAAAAAAGAGTATTTTCGAGAATTGGACTTGAAACTCAACAAAGTAAAAGATAGCAAAGAATGGTGGAACTTAGCAAAAGAAATAAGAGGTCAGAAAATGCAAGTTAGTAATAACATATCGGCGGAAGAATTCAAAGTATATTTTGATCAGCTTTTGAATCAACAGGTCCCACTAGATCATATTACGACACCCACTGCTAGGATTGTCAATGAAGTAATGGATAGCCCATTTACGTTAGAGGAGGTTAAGCATGTGTTGAAAAAGACAAAGGCAAATAAAGCTCCTGGGATAGATAAAGTCACATATGAATTTCTGAAAAATGCTACGGATGAGTTTTTGACTGCACTTACAGACGCTTTCAATTTACTGTATGACAGTAAAAGTGAGATAGACAAAACGTTTACAGAAACAGTAATTTGTCCTATTTTCAAAAAAGGTGATCAAAATAATGTTTGCAATTATAGAGGAATCGCTTTCATAAACTGTGTAGCAAAAATCCTGATGGGTGTTATGAACGAATGTATAACAAATTGGAGTGAATCACACAACATCCTAAATGAATTTCAAGCTGGCTTCAGAAGAGGCTATTCGACAATAGACAATATCTATAACCTAGGAAGCATCGTCCATCTTAAGTTCTATGAAAAGAAAAAAGTATATGCCTTTTTTGTAGATTTTAAGGCAGCCTTTGATAGGATCCCAAGAAAATATCTTCTACACAAACTACGAGTTTTGGGCTTACCAAGTAAAATGGTTTCGCTAATCGAAAGAATTTACGAGCACACTAAATCAACAGTGAGGACGAGAGAAGAAATTTCAGATTTTTTTGAGACTCATTCGGGCGTTAAACAGGGGTGTTGCTGTCGCCAATCTTATTTGCGCTGTATCTACAAGATTTGCATGACTTTCTTGCGGGTGGTCTTATGGTTGCTGGGGGAAAATATTAAAATCTTATTGTATGCGAATGACATCGTCTTTCTTGCGGATGATATAGCGGTTATGCAAAACATGATCGATAGACTGGAAAGTTATTGTACGGAGTGGAAGATGGAAGTTAATCTCGCTAAGTCAGAGATGGTTAATTTTAGGAAAGGTGGGCGAATCGCCCAAAATGAAAAGTGGTTCTACAAAGGAGAAGAAGTAAATTTTGCGTCTGAATTTACGTACTTAGGGGTGATATTAACTCCAAAAATGAGCTTTAGCAAACATGTGCAAGCAAGGAATACCAAGGCAAAAAGTAGTTTAAATGTGACCTGGAAAGACTTTTTTAGCAAAAACACAATCGCCCTGTCGTCTAAGTACAAGCTTTTTCAAGCTGTCTGTAGATCCGTACAAACTTATGCAGGACAGATATGGGGTTTAAGTCATTTCGAGGAAATAAATAAATTTCAAAGATACTTCTTAAAAAGAATTTTGAAAGTCCCCGACTGTACTCCCAATTATGCGCTAGCTTTGGAAACAAATGCAGAGGACAACCACTTCTATAGCCTTAATCTCCATATGGAATATATTTATAAAAATATTTTTAAATTCAGCTCAGATAGACTCCCCCATAAACTGTCGACGCTTATTCTTGCAAAAAATTTATTTTGGGCGAAAGAAATTAACGAGCTTGGAGCGAATTTCAACACCAGTTTTGATAATTCTATGTCCAAAAATGAGTGGCTAAAAAAAGGAACCGATCTCTTAATAAATCTTAAAACCATATATTACTATATGTGGCACTCCCAACAACAACCGAATTAGTGATGCTAGAATGTTTTTGAGTACTCACTCAATTTTGTAACTAAGCATTCTTGCTTTGAAATTTTTTAATGTTTTCTTTTTAGTATACAACCTTTTAGGTTTTTGATGAAAGATTATGCAATACTGTGCCCTTTTCAAGAGAGGAGTTCAAAAAAGAAGTAGTTTTTGTATTCATTTTAGCATGATTTGTTATAAGTACTTGAACCATTAGTTTGGTATCGAGCTAGAATTTTTTCTACATCACTGAAAAGTTCATATCAGCTGTTCTGTTTTGTAAACAAACATTCGGTCATATTCGAAGCATGAGTGCTCTTCTTTAGCGTTGTTGAAGAACAAAAGGAAAATTTCACGTAAAGATTTTTGATATTATATAAAAACCATATTTTAGTAGGAAAAAAATGAGTTTTAACAAAAAATATTTGACGAACACTTATACATGTACATGAGTTATACCAAACATTTTGGTACATGTTACAAGATTTGAAAAGGTTTGTTAGACCGGACCCGGAATTTCTCGGGGGCGTGCTACGTTTTTGATTTTTCCATAAGAATGCATGCACAGGGGGCCTACTTCAATTCAACACACACGTTTTTTGCCAAGTGCCATCTATAGTACTACATGCTTAAAACGGAAAGAAAACATCTATACAGGGAAAGAGCCGAAGCTAGTAACACGCGTTTTTATACAAACCTTGATTGCTGTAGGGGAACCGTATATTTCTGTGACTCATTTAGTGTGCACAAAATGGCAATGATTTTTAAGGCAAGATGTGATTTATTACCATTAAATGCAAATGGCTTTCGTAGTAATGCAAGTATTTTATGCACCCTGTGTAATCTAAGAGAGGGTGAAACTCTGGAGCATATGATGGCAATATGCCCGATCCTTAGGGATATAAGATTCAGACACTTTGGAAAAACAGTCTTAAACCATTGAGAACTAGTGAATATTTTGAATGGTAATATAAGCGACGGGTGGAGTAAGCTATATAATTACTTATGTTATGCGCTAAAGTACAGGAGGCTTAAATTAAATGAATTCGATAATTAATACCTATTACATTACGTTAAGGATTATCCATTGTAAAGTTTTAAAGGATGATAGACGACTTATTAGTCAATATCTTGTAACTTCTTTATTTGTGTACATTGAATTATGTTAAGAAAATAAAGAATCTATTCTATTCTATTCTATTCTATTCTATCTATTCTATTCTATTCTATTCTATTCTATTCTATTCTATTTATTCTATTCTATTCTATTTCTATTCTATTCTATTCTATTCTATCTATTCTATTCTATTCTATTCTATTCTATTCTATTCTATTCTATTCTATTCTATTCTATTCTATACTTAAAGAGTTCGAAATTTCCAAATGGCTTGAAAATTTTAAGAGTGACATTGATTTTACATATTTTTTTCATTTCTTAAAATTTTAGTATTTCCTCAAAAACTCTTTTTTTAACTTTTCTTTTTATACAATCAATTGCTTATTGCATGTATTCAGCATGGTCGAAATTTTCAAAGAAAATGATTTCGGATTTTAACATATGTAAGTATGTGGCTCGGAAATTTTGAGGGTGGCATTGATTTTGTTATGCAAATGTACGGCACTCGTGTGCTTTAAATTCCAAAGTTCAATTTCTGTTTAGAAGTTAAAATATTTTCAGATTTTTGTTTTTTTATACTTTGAATCATGTGGATACATGTTAATATGTATCCACATGCTTCTTTGATTCAAGGCCATCTTCCGTTCTTTATAATCTACAGATAAAGCCTGTGTCTTAGGGAAAATTATATCTCGGATTTCATCTCTTTTAGGTTGTTCAAAAATCAAAGTGATTTTAAGTTTTGTATGCTGTCTTTGGTTATTTCAATTAACCCCTTTCCCCTCTTAATGGGAGAATTGTTCTCTTTAAAACAGACATACGTGAAAATGATGCATCAATATGGCCTTTTTTCGTTTTGATAAGCAGGAAGTGATGGGTGCGCTGGATTTGATATATATATAAATATATATAAATATTAATATTTTTGAGAAATCGTCGGTGTTATACAGTGGCTCAGGTCTTCTTTTAGGTCAATTGGAATGTCATTTTCAAACCCAAAAATAATTTTGCAAGGTGTTTGATTTGTGGATGAATGTACTGTATTGTAATATACGTGCATAGCGTGGTGCAGCCATTCATCCCAATTTGTGCCCTTCTCATTGACGAAATTTCGAGAGAAATTCCGCAAAAGGTCGGTGACTCCTTTCGAGAGCACCATTAGCTTGGGGGTGGTATGGTGAAGTTTAGGATTTCTTGATTCCAAGAATTTTGCAAACTTTCTTAAATAATTTTGATGTAAAATTTTTGCCGTTATCCGTGATTAAAACCGTTGGTATCTGAATTTTGATTTTATCTCGTTGAAGAAAGCTTTTGCCACTATTGCCGCCTCTGCATCCTGAATTGCTGTGCATATGAAAAATTTTGAAAAATCGTCTATAAATGTTAAAATTTATTTGTTTTCCTTTCGATGTTTTCGGAAGGGGGCCTACCATATCCATATAGACTTTGTAGAGAGGGCCATGAGCTATGTCTAGGTGTACCATGGGCATTCTTTCTACTTTTGAGAATTTATTCCGCTGGCATTTTTCGCAGTTTTTTATACAATCTCGAATCTCTCTATGCATGCCGTTCCACTTGTATGTATTGCCATCGAATGCAGAAATATGTTTTTATAGCTCCCTTTTGCCCTCCTAATGGCCCATCACGAAAATTTTTAAGCACCTCTTGTATGTCCTTTTTCCAGCTAAATCCTCTGTCTCTGGTTGATCTGTGGGGTTTGCATCTTCCAAATCTTCTCTGCTTTTGTTTCTGTCCGTGTTTTCTTCGCTCAGCTCTATTTTGGACTGTGTTTGTGCTCTTGTTGCCACTGACACAAGATTATTTTCATATGGTAATCGGCTCAATGCGTCTGCGTTTAAGTTATACTTTCCAGCCTTGTAACAGATTTCGAATTCAAATTCCGAGAGCTCATGGCGGAACTTCGCCAATCGGGATGTTTGATTCTTAAGTTTTCATATGCCCTTTAGGGGTTTGTGGTCTGTGTAAACCGTTAAGGGGCGGCCTAAAAGGCAGCACCGGAAATTTTTTGTTGCCCACACAATGACAAGGAATTCCTTTTCGATCGTTGAATATCGCCGCTCTGTTGCGCTTAATGCTCGGCTTGCCAACGCGATCGGTTGATCTTCTCCTGGTTCTCCTTGCAAAAAGGACTGCACCGAATGCTTTGTTGCTCGCATCCGTTGTTAGCATGAATGGCTTTTTGAAATCTGCATACTTTAACAGTGGTGGACTAGTAATTGCAGCTTTTCAACCTTGCTAGGGTCCGTACGCCTTGGTCGGAACACTTGTGACCCAAATAGACAACTTCCTTTCTTAATAATTGGCATTTTCCCGTTTATGTTTTCAATTGGCTGCTTCTAAGGGCTTGTAGTACTTTACGTAGCCTTATTTTGTGTTGCTTATGATTATATTATGCTACGTATGTGCAAACGATGTCAATGGACTAAACCAAAAAAAAGGCCGCAAGTTATATTTATAAAAGTGTTCCAGCTGCACAAACCCCGATTCCACATTCCGATGCAGTTCCTATACCGCAAAAGCTAAGTACAACATCAGGATACATGCCATTATCATTTCCAACACTACCGGAATCAAGTGAGACGATGTACACGCCCACAAATTTCACTACTCCGTGCAATCATAAAGAAATATCGCAGCAAGGACTTAACGCTATGGCACGACAACTTAAGTTGTCACAAAGAAAAATGATTGTTCTGGCCCAGCATTTCAAATCTGCAAATGTCTTGGCTCCAGATGTGAAAATTTACAGTGCTCGTGGTCGTCAGCGAGATTTATTGCAATATTTTACAATAAATGAAAACAGTTAATTTGCGTTTTGTAATGATATTGGTGGGTTGATGTTGGCAATGAACTATGAGTACAATGCAGAGGAGTGGCGGCTTTTTATCGATGGGTCAAAGAGCAGCCTGAAAGCGGTGCTACTGTACTACGACAATTCAAAAAATCCAGTACTTGTTGCACTTTCCGTGAAGACGAAGGAGTCGTGCAAGTTCATAAAAGATATTTTGAGTTCTGTTCAATATAATGAACACAAGTGGAAGATTTGTGCAGATTTGAAGGTGGTTGCACTGGTTTCTGGCCTGCAAACAGGCTACACAAATATGTGCTACTTGTGTACGTGGGACTCGCGGTACAAAGAAAGCTCTCAATGTCAAAAACGAGATTGGTCACCACGCATAGAGCAACGTTCGTCAAATTGAACTGGTTCCAATGGAAAGGATCCTCCTGCCCCCATTGCATATTAAACTGGGAGTTGTGAAAAACTTCATCAAAGCTCTTGTTGCACGAGGAAACGAAAGGGCTTTTGATCAGTTAACATACCGTTTTCCTCGCTTGAGCAAAGCCAAAATAAAACAAGGTACATATTTCTTGCAAAATTTTTTGATTCGCGCTTGATTTCCCAAATTTCTCCACTTTATTCGTTCAGGCATGTTAAATGGTCCAGATATTAGGAAATTGATGAAGGACAATGATTTTGACATCACTTTTGACATTGATGAAGGAATTGGTTGGAAGCATGTTAAAGTCGGCATAGAAAATGTGCTTGGAGCTCATAGGGCCGTTAATTGGAGGCATTACGTAGACATGATGCTCCAATCGTTTGAGAAAATAAACGCAAACATGTCGTTGAAAGTATATTTCTTGCATTATCACCAAGCTGAGTTTGAACTCCAGTTGCCTTCTGAGTCAGACGAACATGGTGAGCGGTTCCACCAAATATCTGCCCAGTTGGAGCACTGGTACAGTGGCGGCAAAAAGCTGGATTCTCTCTTAGCAGACATTTGCTGGAGTCTTCAACCGGAATAAAATTACTAGCGAAAACAAAAAAAAAACATCTGGGTCGACCACAATACCGTAGCCGTAACAAAGCAACAAAGACTGATTCATGAGCTCGCAGCAGCGTAACGATGCGTAACGATAACACCGATACGTAGGGGTCATGGAAGTGGACACACAAGGGAAAGGTCCTGATTGCCTCTTACTTGGTAGAGGCCAGTGCGATCCTTGTGTTGTCTGCTTCAAGTCGATTCTCACCTCCAAGTGGTGGCCCTGGATAGCCTGTGGTCTATCTAGACCAAAGGTGAACCAACGAGAACGGCGAAATGGTAGCGGACTGCTGTAGGTGGTGACGGCCCGGAAATGAGCATGGACAACGATTTCGAGCGTTACTGCCTGTGGGTTGCGAGTCCCAGACCCTCCGCCAACACGTAAGGGAACAGAGGATCGTCCCAGAGGATGACAAGAGGCGGTCGACTCAATAGCCTATGAGCGACCCAATTGAAATTTTTCCGAATACTATGATCTCACATCTATTTACTGCCGAAACTAGAATGATTTATTAAATTTTGTGAATAAGAGCTAAATCACTCAAAATTCTAATTCACAAATAATACAATTGCTGTCTACCAGAAATTTATGAATTGAATATTTGTCACTCGAACGCAAATGGCGTAAAGCAACATAAAAATGAACTAGCTATATTTCTACAGTGCCATAATATCGACATAATGCTCATCTCAGAGACTCATCTGGCCATCAAAACAAACTTTAAACTCAATGGATATATATTTTATAACACCAATCACCCTGATGGGAAAGCGCATGGTGGAACGGGTATCTTAAAAAAAACCGTATAATGCGCGATTTAAATGACCTGCAAGCAACATTCATCGGTGTTGAAGAATCATACGAGAAAGCCATTCTCTCCGCTGTTTATTGCCCCCCTAAGTTTTCGATTCGTACAGAAATGTTTCTTCAATTCTCTAATACATTAGGCGACCGTTTTCTGGTGGCTGGCGATTTCAACGCAGAACACACCTTGCACGGTGCGCTGGAATCGGTTTAAATAAAATTGTGATGTAACTAAAATTTTGAACTTGATTCTGTATCTAGGATGTAATATTAAGAGAAAAATCGTAAAAATAAAAAAATCCGTTAGGCGCTTTTTTTTTTAGAGCCAATTAACGGTTTTCTGAAATTTGGATCAGAGACGATGGTGATCTAAGAGTTGTATATTACTTTCTGCTTGTCCGATTTCAACGATACATATATCAAATGAAAGAGGAGAAAATTTCCATAAGTTCTTCTCCACACGTCGAGTAAATTAGATAAACCATTCCGGCGCCATAACTCAAAAACTCTGAACTTCGTTTTTTAACGCATTGCTCTAAGGAAAAGACACAACAAATTCCAAAGAAATTTGCCCAAAAAAATCAACTGCCAGGAATTCTCAGAAATAGTAAAAAAATATAATTTGCAAACACATAAGCTCTCAGGGAGAGCGCTATAAGTTGATCAGTGTTCAGTCTTAGTCTTGTTAGCGGATAGAAGTCACGTATGTATGTATGTCTGCATTTATTCGAAATGTTTGTTCCGGACTATAAAAAAATTGGAAACCACGATGAAAATCGTTATAAATTGTGTCTACTTTGTTTGAAGAAGAATAAGAAAATGTTAAAAATTGAGGGAAAAGTGAAGTTAAAGCTTAAGAAACTTCTGGAACATTTTGATTTCTTGGACCAACGATTTCCTGCTGTAATATGTTTTGCCTGTAACATACATGTGGATAGATTACTTAAAAAAGAAATTAATCTAAAAGTTCCCGATTTCAATAAGTTTACGTCGATAGAAGGAAAAACACGAGCTTCAAAATCGAAAGTGAATAGCGAAAAGTGTGCATGCTATTTATGTAAAAAAATTCATTGCGTAGGAAACTCAAACCTATCAACACCTTTTGTGGGATCCTCGAACAAGAAAAAGCCATTAAAAGATGCCAAGCGTCTTAAAGTAAGAGGCCACGGACGTGGTATAAGGCATACGTGTAACTTTACCCACAAAATGAAGACTATTGAAAAACATCTAGAAACATTTTCAAGTCAACAAACCGATCACGTAATTGCAAAATTATTAAAGAACAAGGTTTCCGTAGATTCTGGTGTCAAAGAAAAAGCACTTGATAAAAGTGAAAACGTTTCTGTAACATTATCTCAATCACATGGAAAACCGATCAATATTTCTATACAGAAAAAAGCTAAAAAGGATATAAGTCTCATTTCTGCTGCTTCCCTGCTTAAAATTCAAAAAAATTTAAATTTAAGTAAAAGAAAGGTCTTAGGCATTGCTACTGCTGTTCGGGCTGAAACTAAATTCAACGCTTTTGAACCAAACTTTCAAAAAAAATTCAAAACTATAGTCATTGCCTTGATAACTACTTTGAAGTGAGAAAGTTTAATTTTCTAAAAAGAAATAACAAAAAATCTTACGATGCAGTTGCTCAATTTGCAGTTGTATGTAATAATTTAGATGGACTTATTCAACATATTACTAAATTTCGGAAGCTTTCAGAACAGCCATATTTGAAATTCGGTATGGATGGTGGAGGTGGCTTTTTTAAAGTAACGCTTTCAGTTCAATTGTCTTTTAAATCTACCCTTGAAAGTATTAAGGAAACTACATCGAAGAGTAACTACTACAAAAGATATCGAGAATCAGATGTAAAACAAATATTTATAATTGCCTTAGCTCCTTCAACAGAAGAAAACTACGATAATGTTTCAGTTATTTGGAAAGCTTTAGATATAAATCGTTTTATAAAACTTGGATCGATTGCGACAGATCTCAAACTCGCGAACATTATAACTGGTCTCATGAATCATAGCAGCTCGTATCCATGTACATGGTGTGAAGTATTTCATAATGACCTGGGTAAATGTGGACCCCAGAGGACTTCTCAAAATTGCTTCAAAAACTATGAGAATTGGTGCTCGAATGGAAAAATGTTAAAAACTTCGAAGGATTTTAAAAATTGCACCAACTCTCCGCTTTTTTTATCTCACAACAACAATCAAAAAGTTATAAACATTATTCCTCCACCAGAATTGCACTTACTCTTAGGGGCTGTTAACACTTTGTTCCATCATATGATGAAAGAAAACGAAGATGTGAGCTTGCGCTGGGCCAAGGAATGTCATGTTGAACGGCAATGTATATATGGATCTCCATCTTTTGCTGGGAATGCTTGTAAAACTCTGCTCAATAAAACCGACATCCTAGATGGAATGAAGAGCTTGAACTGCGCAAAATACGTCGACACTTTTCGAAAATTGAAAGGAGTGGTTGATGGATGCTTCTCGTTTGAATTGAATTCTGATTTTCAAAACATAATTCATATTTTTAAAAAAAGCTACCAAGCTCTTGGAATTCCAGTTACACCAAAAATCCACGCAATATTTTATCATGTGTCCGAATTCTGCGCAAACAGTAACAAGGGCTTAGGTTATTTTAGTGAGCAATCATGCGAGTCTGTACACGCCGAGTTTGGCAAGACATGGGAAAGATACAAAGTCTTGCAAAGTCACCCTAATTATTCGGAGAAACTATTACGAGCAGTTTGTGAATTTAACAGTTTAAACTTATAGAAATAATATCCATGTAATTTAATCATTTTTTATTGGCTTTCTGAAAAACATATGTTCTCATTTCACCAAAAAACACAAAATAAAAAATAAAATAGAAGTTTTTTACTATTTCTGAGAATTCCTGGCAGTTGATTTTTTTAGGCAAATTTCTTTGGAATTTGTTGTGTCTTTTCCTTAGAGCAATGCGTTAAAAAACGAAGTTCAGAGTTTTTGAGTTATGGCGCCGGAATGGTTTATCTAATTTACTCGACGTGTGGAGAAGAACTTATGGAAATTTTCTCCTCTTTCATTTGATATATGTATCGTTGAAATCGGACAAGCAGAAAGTAATATACAACTCTTAGATCACCATCGTCTCTGATCCAAATTTCAGAAAACCGTTAATTGGCTCTAAAAAAAAAAGCGCCTAACGGATTTTTTTATTTTTACGATTTTTCTCTTAATATTACATCCTAGATACAGAATCAAGTTCAAAATTTTAGTTACATCACAATTTTATTTAAACCGATTCCAGCGCACCGTGCTTGTGGGGATCTCGATTGATAACATCAAGAGGAAGGCAGCTTCGAATTTGTCTCCTGCGGGTAACCAACCTACAGGTAAGTACCCACTTAAGCCATGCAACACAGCTTAACTCAAAATCACTAATCTACTCGTCCATACAGCCACTTAGAGTCACTTTAATAAAAGCAGCATCCAATGCAACTTTCACTGCCCAAACTACCCATAAAAATCCGAATAAAACAGGTTAATCCATCCAAACTCTCGTTAATCGGAAGAGGAAGCTCCGCACGGAATGACAAAGGACTCGTTTTCCATTGTCAAAAAAAAAACGGCTCAACGATGCCTCACAAATACTTCATAGAGCTATAATAGAAGAAAATAAGCAGTTTTAACAATCTTGCGTGATTTAAAATAAACCTTCTCAATAATCTCGTATTTTTTCTAGAGACTTTAACAAAATATCAGGCTACCAGAATCAGTATATGTGGATTTAACATGATAAGATAAGCTCTGAAGAATTTCAGTTGTCGTCTGAATCGCACAAACTTGGTGAGCCCTCATTCGAAGGGCACCGGAAAATGTTTGCTTTTTGCTACACTATATTTAGTTAAGTATTGGTTTAAATCCCGCATAATTACACGATTCTGAAAAAAACTGAGCTTACTCCAGCAAAAAAAGGCCGTTACACCGTTCAATGGTATATTTGTTTGAAGGTAAATGAAGTTCTGTTTTGTAAATATGGTTTTGCATTAATTTTCAAAATAAAGCACAATGGTTAACTATACCATAACAAATGCATCCTTTTTTATGAATCGATATGTCAGGAAAGCCAGACAATTAAAATGGCAACATTGTGAAAAAAGCAATGCAATCGAACTGTGTAGTTTCAAAGACGAAGCGCTTGTTCATCGAGAAGAAAACATTGTTCATCATGCAAATTGGTGCATTCGGGTCGGGCTGACACCCCAGAGTACATCGGTAATAGCCGATAGTAGAAGTTGGCTCAAGATTGCAAAATATTCACCATTTTCGGCCACCTTTAGCACTATCGAATTTTAAATCGTATCTTTTCAATTATAATGGCTACAGGCAATATTCTCACATTAATTTATTGTAGATACACATATAATACAATTGCAGTCTAAAAACACCAATCAAATGCAACATCTAAGGCCATTTTTGGCAAAAATTTCATTTGTCATCACAAAAGTATGCTTTTCAAAATTTTACAGAAATCAAACGAAATCAGGAACATTTCATTTTTTGATTTTAACATTTGAATATTTCGACTTTAATATAATTTATAGCATACATTTAGGGTAATGTTAGGAAATTCGTAAAATTTCAAAAAAAAGACCAATATAACGTGCCTTTGATTGAGTAAATTGAATTAACTGAGTTAAATGATACTTGTGTTTCAGTCTGGCTTAGTTAACAAACTTTAAAAGAGCGTCCAAAGCCTTTAAAATTGAAAAAATATAACTGAAAAATTAACAGTGAAATGTTGGCAAAAAATGTTGAATATTTCGCAAACTCGAGCTAACCTAGACTAGTGCTTGGTACTGTTGTATTCGGGGGACCGAACCGGACCCGACTGCGCCGGTTTGCACGATGAACATTTTTTCGACTACCACAGTGTTACTTCCGTAAATGACTGTGTCGTCCAAATAAACAAAAAAATCGGCGCCTTGCAAGCCAAACAGGACATTATTCATAATCCTTTGAAAGGAGCTCCGGAGAGTCCGAATGGCATTCTTACGAATTCGTAATGTCCTATTCCAGTACTGAATGCTGTTTTTCGCTGTCTTTCTCATTCACAAGCACTTGATGGTATCCGCTTGCCAGGTCTAGCGTTATGAAATACCGGCTGCAACCGAGTTGGTTGAGAATCTCATCAATGCGGGGTATAGGAAATACCTGCTTGATGGTTACGTCATTCAGCTGCCGAAAATCGACCACCAATCGCCATTTCTTTTTCCCGTCTGCGCCTGCCTTTTTCGGCACTAGAATGATTGGTGCATTTCAAGGTGATTTGCTTGGAGCAATTATGCCTTGGTCCAACATCTCTCCCTCCTGTTTATTTATATCCGCTTTGTGGGCCTCTGGAAGGCGATATTGTCGAATATTTATGGGTGCTTTCCCGACCTCTGTAGGTATTTCGTGGTTGAGCACAGTGGTATAACTCAATTCGTCACCCTTTTGGTGGAAAACATCCGCATAGTCCATGCATATATTCGCTATGGACTGCCTTTCTTCGTCGTTCAAATTTTCTTCCAATTTCAAGGAATTAATTAACAGATTTGTCCTCTCATCTGTCTCATCGCCCTCAACTACGTTGACTTCTGACGTGTTAAATGGTCTATACTCCTTCAATAGCGAGTATTTTAATTCCGTGCCTCCTTTTATTTCCGAAATTTTTTCCGAGGTGTTTAGTACTGTCACTTATACGATCCCATTCGTTGGTCTAGAAATAGTCTCTCCTATGTATACCTGTGTAGCAATTGTTGTCTTATGCACGAATACTTCTTCCGTGAGTAGTCCTGTGTTTATTCGTGCTAGTCCCACTGCTCTGGGTGGATTGTTATTGTTTCTGCTATAAAAATCCTTTTCCCCGCACATTTTAATGGCACTCTGGCCACTAGGTTGCCTTCTTCTTTGAAGGTGAACTGTTTCTCAATAGTGTCCAAGATAGTTCTGTTCCAGACCATGTCTCTTCCCAGGAGACCATCTGCTGACAAACTGCTATTACGTGGCACTACGTGCATTTCCAGATTTAATGCTGGGATCGCATTATCTTTAATCATCACTCATCCAATAGTACTTGAATCTCCTCCAAAAGCTCCTCTTAAGCATTTCGTGTCCTCCTTATTTATTGGTACGTCTTCTGTTAAGACTTCTCTTTTCACTAAATTTGCATCTGATCCTGAGTCGACCAATAGGGTGATGCTGCCATTGATAGCCTGATTGCAGGGAATTACGATGTATGCATCATCCTTTTGAGTATCCGTTATGGCAGTGAAATTTGAAAATCGAGCAAACGTCAACAAATTTATCGCGCTTTGGGAAACATTGGTACACAAAGTTTTTATGCGCCTTTTGTTTTCTTGCCCTACTTCAAACATATTCTTTATTTTGGCCGCTTCCATCTCGCATAAGGGGTAGGTGAATACTGTAACAGTGTTGTTAAAAGATACTCTCTTCTTTTTATTTTCTGTTATAATTTTCTTTTCATCGGTCTCACCACTAAAGTGTATTTCCATCTTTCCGCTTATTTTGTTTTTGACGTTATTCGTTGGTATGTTTCGCTCTCTTATTTCGTTTTTTATCTAGTTCCGTGGTATTTCTCTTTTGGACTTTCCCCATCTCTTAGTGGTTAAAGTTCCATTTCCTAGGCTATCCAAGGGAACCTCTTTCGGCGTATGTTTACTATATTCCGAAATCGTGGTTTCCTTATCGTTATGATGACCTGCTCCTTGTTTCTTACTTTGACTCGGGGCAGGTTTTGGCCGCTCTTTTAATTTTGTTTGGGCATCCCAGTATATTGGCCGAGACTGGGCCGCTAGGAGTTTCCCCCATTCTGTTGCTCGTGTTGAGGGCAGTTTCTGGCTATATGCCCGAATCCTTTGCAAAGGAAACACTGTATTTGGTTGTTGTTATTCGACCCTCGACGGTTATTTTGTGCTGGCCTTTGTTGTGGGTTTTGCTATGTAGCCCTTCTCCGAAAAATTTTTTGGTGCGATGACCTTTAATGTGACATTTATCGCAGAATAGGCTGCTTAACTTGGTCCAACAATTATTAGCTATAAATCCCATTTTCCCGCCGTGTGTACAAGTTGGCTTAGATGCCTTACTGGCCTCCATTATTGGCTGTTTGTTTTTCATGCAGCCAGGACTTCCTTCATGTCCATACGTTCCACACAGCTTGCAATAGGGCGTTTTCCTTCTTTTTACACATACGTCTCGTGTGTGGCCTTGCTGTTGGCAGAATAAGCATATCAGTTTTGTGGGTAGTGCCGAATTAATAGTACTTATGTTTAATTTGTCAGATTTCAAAATGTTTTCGGAATTTTCTGCCGCGTTTATGAGATCTCGCAAACTGGGATCTGTCATGTTTATAAGTAACTGTTTCAGAGAATGATCTTTCAGTCCTGTGAAATGTTTTTTGCCAGATCTTGGTATTCCCTATAGCGCCGCTCTTGATTCTTCCGTAGTCCATTTTATGTGATCATTTCTTCAGCCTCTTTTAGGTTAGTTTCCATTCGACCTCCGAACAGCGACGCGGACTCACCTGTTTGTTGATGTCCGTTCATTATATCCGCTCTCATATCTTCCAAAGTTCTTACTGCGTCAGGAAAATATTTTTTAAAGCTTTTTTAAACAGATGGTATATTTTTTCCGAAAAGGAAAACTAAGATAATCTGACTCATTCAAGTATAGAGAGTAACTATACTCACCGACTTTCAGAAGTTTCTAAGTTAAAGTTTTAATTTTTTTAGATGAAGTGTAAGTTTTGGTTATTAAATGAGTATGTTAATATGAAATAATCGGGCATGTCACAGAAATCGAATACGATATAAAAGTTCGATTTCGCTTAAATTTGAATGGAAATTTCATTGATTTCAAACTTTTCAATCGTATTCGATTTCTGTGACATGCCCGAGTATTTTTATTATCTTTTATTCTTCTTCATTTTGGAAAAAAATCGTGTGAATTTTGATTTTGTTGGAACTTTGTTTACCACTGTACCGCAAAAAAATACACTCTCGATCAACTATCCACTCGGGAAAACTGTGTTCTGCCGTGCCTGCCAATGCATTGCATAAAAAAAATATAATAACACGGCTCAAATTCCATAATATAGAAAATAAACAATGCATTTTCAAATAACTACCTGTTTATCTTTGTTTTATAAAAATATAATATAACTTTAAACATACAACTACCAGATTCAAATAATACGTTTTTAGGTTACCCATTATGTAGCTTACAGTGTAATATGAATGCACGTACAAAGGCGAAAGTAAATGCATGCATTTCCACACTCAACTGAAAACCATAATATGTACCCCATCTGAACAAAAGTTGTTAAAAAATTTTCAAGTTTCCCTCAAAAAGACGAAGTAAATGATTCAAACTCATTCTTGTGTACTTACCGCTTCATTCGGCGCCAGTGTTTTGAAGTATGCGCGTAATTTTCCATCAGGACAGTTTTGAACAGTACATTTTTTAAGCTCCATTTCCATACATGCTAAGGACGTGCTGAGCTTTGTTTCGAGATCTTCTCTTAGAATGTAGTTATGCTCACGTTCCCGCAACAAAGAGCAAGCGTTATCGTATAGTTGCCTTGAAGAGTCGATAACATCAACTAGATTTGTTCTCAATGATGGACACTTGATGAGTTTACCGTTGGGGTGTATTGACTCTAGAGTCTCAGATGCTCTTCTTGCGGTTGCGTAAAGATCACTTTGCAACCAATCATGAGAAATAATCAAAAATTTTACCCATTTAATTAGGGAACTTACTGATTCAACAAAATTCAACAACGCGTAATATTCACGCTCAGACATAAATTCATCAGCAAAATCAGTATTTTCCGTTTTAGCTGATAGTCGACTCCGTTGAATCGATAAGCTTAACTGTCTTTGCTTTTCTTGCCATGATTTTAAAGATACTTCAAGGCTACGAATTCGACATAACACTTGCACTCGATTTTTATGCAATATGCGAATTACACCAGGAGCTTGCAACCAGGCCTCACCATCTACCTCAATTGGTATTTCTTCATCTCCAAGTATGTTGATTTGTATAGTTTGACATTGCGCAATTCGGTGATGTTGCAAGTTTATAATCCTGGAAGCTGCCATTTGCGCTGATCCAAAAACTGCTACCACTTCCAATATACGATCATCAAAACTCTGGGGCAGGAAAACATCGTCCTCTCCTGTTGATCCCCAAAAGTTAGTTCCACCCATGAAGCTGCGAAATGAAATAGTTCAAAAAAACAAAATTATGATATTTAATTTAATTAAAGGGTTATTTTAATACCTCGGTATATTCATTATAACAATGCCTTGCAAAGATGGGAGGTGGATGCGTTTTCCATCACACTCCAATTGGACTCGCTGTTCAAGGTTCTTGCAAGTTCGCTGAAAAATTTGTTTTGATCCCAAAACGCCATACCACATATAGTTGCGGGCGCGTGACCGACATTTTTCTGGATGTTCTAGACGTTTATTGTGGAAGTCAAGGGAAATTTTAGCATCGATTCCGATACCAAAGTAGTTATTCATTACGCATTTTTCGTAGTAGCCTGCCATAAGTGAACTATCTGGATCCATCAAAGGGCTTACGGCGGCACACAATGTGTCAGCATTAGCTAAGAGACACTGTGAAATAAAACCAGTAGTACCAAGTGTGTCTGAAATTAAAATTAAGTAAAAAATTCAATGGTTGATCATACACATATATTGAAATTAATGAATAGGAGAAAATCAAAGGTTGTAAAAATTCTCCGCACAGTTAAGAATAAAGGTTTTAAATTAAAACCAATCGGTATAAAATTACTTCTTTTTTAGAAATAAATTTGAATTTTGGTTAATATCTTTTGGTTTTAAATGGTCTCAAAAGCTAACAAAATTCGAAATTTTGTCAAATTGTTCTCGCGATTATATCGAACCCTTACCGCATCAGGCATTTTCCCGCTTGCCCGGTGGTCAAACCGGGCCTAACAAACGCCAATTAATCACGTAGGGTAGCGTTCCTCCTTTGAGCCCGTACGGGCGACTTGCACATATCAGCAACTCCGTTTTTGTGACGCGAACTTTTTTTATTCAAGGACATTGTGATAATTTTTCGTTAAGATTTTCGGCGAGCTCGCAGCGCTCACAAAGCTAACGGTAACGTAGGGAATTAAAATATGATCATTCAATTTGTTGCGATGTTATATTTTCACTCAATATTTGACTCGAAGTTGAATTGAATAAAGTTTGACTTTAAAGTTGTAAACGAATAAAAACCATGACTTCTGATTTGGCAAACAAAGTAAATTCATACATTTTAAAGCCAAAAAAATGAATACTGATTTATTAAAAAATATTGGTTTTTGTTTTTGGAAAGCAACCGATCAAAAATATGTCTCGGAAAAGTCTCGAATATGATGATGCATAAAATGTTAATAGTTTACTAACGGTTTCCGAAATAAAACGCTTCGGTTCAAATGACAGTCTCGACGAGTAGTTGAATACTTATTTATAAAAGTTTCAATAATGACAATTCACCTCAAGTTACATGTCACTCAAGAAGAAGAAGAAGAAATTCAGAGTAATGACAAAAGAAACGACAACAGCAAAATATATCGGTCACATGGGACTATCGTGCACGCTACATTTTTTTAACAGATGACAAATATGACTCGAAAATGAATCGCGAATGATATCAAATATAACTCCTCAAGAAGAGCCGCAGCAAGGATACTATTTTCTCCCGACTCGAATTCCAGTCGCTTTTGATCACAAATTTAATAAAGTGTTGAGTGAGTACAAAGCATAAACACGCATACGGTTTTTTGTTTTCAGGAAAAAAATAAGCACTTGTAGGCTTGTAAGTAGACCGAAAAAATACAGAAATATTGTTCTTTGAAACTTTCTCTCGCTGTGGACTCCGCGCCGGAATAGTGTTCAATAGGGTCGCGTATGGCAAATACGCAGCGTTTATTCTTCCCAAGAATCAAGAAGACTGATCACTTCGAAAGACGGTGAAAACGTTGAGGGACATGTTTGGTTTTCAAGTATCCTTGTTCAGCATGCGGTGCAAATGTTTAAAACTAGTCAAAAGTCCTCAAGAAGATTTTATTTCATATGGAGTTCGTGTCAATGAATTCTGTGAATAATTTAAATTAGGAAACTTGAAGCCAGATCAATTTAAATGTTTAACATAAGTGTGCGGTCTACGATCTCATACAGAGGTTGATGTACAAATAAAGTCCACATCGCTTTTGGAAGTCGATCCGAACCGAACAGTCTCCAAATTGGTAACGACCGCGCAAAGGCTTCAATTTAAAACATGACACTGTTATAGTTGAAGACAGCAGCCTTCATTCCGTTAAAGCCATCAAATCCAAATCGAATTTTCAATAATTCAAGGTACATGACACCAATAAACGTCCTCAGACTCCATGCTGGAATTGTGGTGCAATGCATTTTTCAAAAAATTGCAATTTCATCAACCATAAATGTAAGCAATGTATTGGCGTGGGTCATAAGGAAGTCTTTTGTAGCAAAAGGAAATCATCATCGCGAAATAAATCATTTGCATAAGAAAAATAATAATGATGAGACGGTGACTCAAGCTCACCAAAATCAAACATTGTTAACGTCAAAACTTCAAATAGATACAGCCTCAGATATCTCAATGGTTGGAAAGTCATTTATCTAGCCATTTATAGCCATTTATAGACCAACCAACATACCAGCGGTGCGTCCAGTTCCAACCCTTTGTTGG
>CM035808.1:90555268-90594227 GCA_020466095.1 Chlorops oryzae | reverse complement strand
AAAAATAAAACAGTCTTCATAGGTTTTAAGAAAAAAAAAAAAAATTATTAATTCAGTATTTTTTTTGTTTTTAAGAAAATAAAAAAATTAATTTAAGTTTTCAATAAACTAAAAAAATAATTTAAAAACTATATACATAAAATAAGTCTTCATAAGTTTAAAAAAAAAAAAATTAATTCAGGTTTTTTTGGTTTTTAAGATAATAAAAAAATTAATTCACTTTTTCACTAAACTAAAAAAATAATTTAAAAACTATATACATAAAATAACTTTGGCTCAGCACCACTCCTCTCAGCTTCCTTCATGCGTTTTACCTCCCGCTTGTAGTTGCTGCGCAAATTGTTAATTTTTTTCCCAACATCTTTTTTGGATGCATTTGGATACCGCTCTTGGTATTTTTCTAGGAGCTGCTGGGTTTGTTGTTCCCGTATAGCTCGATTGCTATATTCTGGGCTTTTTATATCCCACAGCGCAGGTAAACCACGGTAAAATTCAATGAATTCCAAAATAAATGATTTATCATCGTTGTCCGCCATCACGTCGCCTCGCCGTAAAATTTTCTCTCAAATGAATTCAGTTACTGAATTCAGTATGTCGCGCATACGCGTTACTGAATTCAGCCATTCAGTACGCAAAATCAAAACGATTTGGATTTTGCGTAATGAATCGCTTCCCTCGTTGTAAGTGAGACGCATACACATCTATTTCACTAATACACATAAAGCGTTCAGTACTGAATTCAGTACCGTGTCGGGTTCGCTTAAGACATATTGTAAAGCTCCATATTCCTCTTTCAGCTTTTAGGAATGGGCAACTAAGATACTTGCATACACATTACCATTGTGTAGTAATACCGCTTTTAAGTTTCGCATTGTTGTGAGGATTTTTCCGAAATCCCTCACTCGCCTATCGGACCGAATTTTCTAAAGGAAACGCTCTTTAGTTTTATAATTTATCATTATTTATTAAACGATTATCTACAACTGTTAACTGCAACTTATATTTAGCAACTGATTTCAACTGATTCTTAGTTTAAATACAAAAGCTTACATACTAATTATTCTATATATTTAAACCTAAGTCTGCGCTCTGCAGACGCTGATTTGTTCTTCGGGAACGGTGTCATGGGCCTGCTGACGCATGCTGATCTGTGCAGGTGTGCTTCCGGGTTTGTTGGTCGTTTTGTTCCCACGAACATTCGATTCGCATATTCGCATAATTCGCATGCTCGGCGATTCTGCGTAAGGTCACCTATGTTGTAAAGTTGCACTTGGCACGCTTGTATGAAGGTCCAAAATGCCAGCTTGCATTTTTGGCCGTCTGCCGTCGCTAGCGGTATTTCGTAAGCTACAAGATGAGCTGCTCTGCTGTTTGACTCATAACATCCCTCCCCCTTTTGAAGGCGATGCCACGTTTTGGCATTCAAATTAACGGTGGAAGGTAAGTTTGTCATTGCTATTGTAAGGATTGCCGCAAAAGCCATCTTAGTGTTTTGAGTCATCTGTTTTAGGAAGATTGGCTGCTTGTTGGGATCCGACACGAAAACTATTTATTTGGTCCCAAAATTTTAAGTGGTTTAACTTTCACATTTTTGTTGGTGCAACTCTGGAACTGCTCGAACTTCCGACTAACGTTTTGAGCTTTCTTGTTTCTGGTTCTGGTAGGTGATGACCTTACGCCATATTGGTTAATTACGAAGCGTGTGGTCAGCATGGTCAGCATCCCATCGATGTCCTCTCCTGCGTCATTCTGCTATAGATTCGATTGAGACAGTTGCAGTGTGTTTTTATCACTATTTAATTTTTTTTTTTTTTTTATTATTTAATTTGATTTTTTTTTTTATAATTTTTTTTTTCATACTTGTTCTTTTTTTTTTTTTTTTTTTTAATTATGGGTTTCTCATGTTCAATTTATTTATTATTTTTCTTTCTTTTTTTTTTTTTTTTTTCATTAAATATTTTCTTTGTTTCAACTGTCTCCCACCTGTAATTTACAAAAATTTGACTTACAGATTATAATCTATATTTGAATTTTATAATATAATAATTGTATAATATTCTTAATTATATAATTCAGTCTTAAGCTACTAATTTTTCGATTTTTCTTACAACTATATACATATATGTTATCGAAATTTTAGTCTTTTATTGCAATTTAAATTTTTACTATTAGTATGATCTATTTAAATTTCATGATTTCGAACATTTTGAATTTTAAATTTTGTATGTTTTTTCCTCAGAATATTTTTCCATTCAAATATGTATATATATATATATATATATATATATATATTTTTTTTTTTTTTTTTTTTAAATAATTTTGAATGATTTTATATATTTTATATTTATAATTTTTTGAATAATTCGCTTTTCTTTTCTTTTAACTTTGAAGTGCAACTAGTGGGAAATTACTCCTTTTTTTAATGTGAAGTGTAATGTCAAATTTTGTTAATTTAGATACTTGATTTCTTAATTTTTTTTTTTTTTTATTATTATAATTTTTTTTTTTTTTTTTATATGTATATCTCCAATTTCCTCTTATTTTTTTTTTTTTTTTTTTAAATAATTTTTTCTTACCAATCACTCTTCCCCTCTTCTTAGTTTGGAAACTAAATTAAATTTAGAAATTTCAACACTTTCAATTGAGTTTCCAAATTTTAGAAGGGAAATTTTACGTCTGATATCCATCGTTAAGCCTCATTGGTCTTCCTGAAAAGAAAAAGAAAACATGAAAATATTCCCTACCTGTGCTACAACTATTCTCGTGACCCTGCCTTTATTTCGGCTGTTCAAATTGAACTTGACAGTTTTTAATTTTTGCATAACTACTTTTGAACTTGACCTATTTTCCCTTCGACTGTCTTTTGTTGGTTCGTGTTCGATTCTTATTATTATTTTTTTTTTTTTTTTTGTAATATTTCAATGTCAAGTGCACTATATATAAGAAATTGTGTTTGCTCATCAACATTTACTTCGCGGCTGGCTTCAACTGATCAGAATAAAAAAAAATTATTTTGCTTTTATTGTGTCTTCGCTTGTTTTGATATGCGAGCACTTTTGTCTTGAACAGAAAATTGTTAATTTTTTATTTTTTTAAGATATGTAATTGTCGTGTGGTGGAGCTTAATTTCTGGTAACGCTAGTTTGAAATAGGATCGCTTCGAAAATAAGAAAAAGCAAAGAATGAGTTTATTCTATAAATTTTCATTTAAGTAGTACTTTAAGGGCCTGGTAACAAAATATGTATTGTGTGGCGTTTGGAATTGCTTGCGCCCTTTGTGCACGTATTTTGTTTACTATTTCCCGTACCTTGATGTTCTTTTTATTTTCTTTCAAATCTAAGGCGATATTTAAAGCTATAAAAACGCATGTTCTACCTATGCCTGCAGCGCAATAAACTATCATCGGCGGCGGATTTGTTATATTAGTAGTTAACCTCTTTTGATTTTCCTTAACTAATCTTATAAATTGCCATAATAATTTAGCATTTGGTATGCCTTGATCGGCCCAACACCTAAATTGCCAATGGTAAATTGTTCTAGAAGTTTCTGATTTTTGATCGTATAGTTCTAATTCCGTACAAACAAAATTCTTGTTTTCATTTTTATTGAGCGTTTTAACGCGAAATTGGGAAAATATTTTGGTGGAATTTACGTCAGCTTCCCAGTATCTAGCACACTCTCTCGACTTCGTGAGCATAACTGTGGTATTATAATTTTGTTCCCATACCATTTGAAAGAAGTCTTGTATGGAATTTTCGAGAGGTCCCTGCGTAGCTATATATGACTTCGTCTTTTTGTATCCATCCACAAAACTAGCATGAATATATCCTGACATGTTCTCGTGTTGTCGTGAAATTTTTACACGACTGTGGTCAAAACAAGGCACGTTCCTATAGCGATTTTTTTCTGAATTTCTTAGAAAATGTTTAAAAGATCCCTTGACTGGAATTCGAATCAATTGTGCATGCTCTTCGGTTAGCTTGCGTTTAATATTAGGTGTAGTAAAAAGAAATCCATTATTTTTGCATTAAATTGAGGGCTTTATTTAAGATAGTTAGAATGACCCGATTTAGTTCAAATATGCGCCGTTTTGTTCGATAACTTGTTGCCATTTTAAAGGTAATTTCATTATGCCTCTCTCATAGAAGCCCTCGTTCCTATTAGCAAAAAATTGAGACAGTCGAATTTCAGAAGCCTCTCTTGAAGCGAATGTTTCACCAGCAAAATTGTTCGCCATGGACAGGAACAGATGGTAATCACTTGGTGCCAGGTCCGGACTATAAGGTGGATGCAGAAGAACCTCCCAACCAAACTCCCGGAGCTTCTGGCGAGTCACTATCGATGTGTGTGGCCTGGCGTTGTCCTGATGGAACACAATTCCTCTCCTATTGGCCAAAGCTGGCCGCTTATGGGCGATTGCTTCCTTCAGACGGTCCAATTGTTGACAGTAGAGTTCCGAGTTAAGAGTTTTGCCGTATGGGAGCAGCTCATAGTAGATAATTCCCTGCCAATCCCACCAAACACACAGCAAAACCTTCCTGGCCGTCAATCCTGGCTTGGCCACCGTTTCCGCCGGTTCACCGTGTTTCGACCACGACCGTTTTCGCTTGACGTTGTCGTAAGTGACCCACTTTTCATCACCAGTCACCAACCGCTTCAGAAATGGGTCGATTTTGTTGCGGTTCAGCAGCGATTCGCAGATGGAAATTCGGTCTATGAGGTTTTTTTGCGTTAACTCGTGTGGCACCCATACATCGAGCTTCTTTGTGTATCCAGCCTTATTGAAATGGTTCCAAACGGTTTTTTGTGCAATCTTTAGCCCTTTTGCAATCGAAACAGTGCTAACATGACGGTCGGACTCGATAATTTCCATGATTTTATCGACATTTTCGACAATTGGCCTTGGTGCATCCTTGACATCGAAGTTACCGGAACGGAATCGACGAAACCAAAATTGCGCATGATTGGCTGTTACAGTATCAGGTCCATAAACGCTATTCACATTTTCAGCCGCCTGGCTTGCGTTTTCTCCCTTATCGAAGAAAAACTGTAAAATGTAGCGAATTTTCTCTTTGCTGATGTCCATCTTTGACAAGCTCTCAAACAAAACTGAATCAATCAATCAAAAAAGTGTCAAAAAAGCTTTTTTAGTAGGAACTGTCATCTTTCTAATGCCCCCTAGCGGAACACGATCGGACTTATACAACGCGAGATGCAGAAAAATAACGCCATGTATTGGAAAAATAATGGATTTCTTTTTACTACACCTAATATCTTCTAACTCTTTCCATGCTTTTATGTATTGAATGTTCGCTTTTTCCTGATTGACTTTTAACAAATTTCTGTGGAAGGTTTTTTCTTTGCCCTTGATTAAAATTCTAGCATTTACAGAAGTGGGAAGTGATACAACTCTATAAGGTCCCTCCCAAATAGGCGAAAATTTATTCTTTCTGGTTTGGTTTTTCAGCCAGACCTTATCTCCTACCTTAAATTCTCTATTTTTCGATCCCTTATCATAGTATATTTTCGAATTTTGCTTTCCTTTTTCTTGATTTTGTCGAACTAATTCATGCGTTCTTTGAATCTGGTACTTTAATATTTTTGAATAATCATCAATATTGTATAGAGGAGCGGGCTTCCTTTTTAGATTAACAGGTACATCAAAATCGAAACCAAAAAGTGTTTTGCTAGGCGTTTGTTTCGTAGTGCTGTGTACAGTATTATTGTGTACATGCATGGCATGATGAAGCCAATCATCCCAATTTGTACCGTCTTCTTTCGCAAAAGTTCTTAAAAATTCGGCTAATGGTCTATGGCTTCTTTCTAAAGCACCATTGGCTTGCGGATGATATGGAGAAGTTTCTATTTTCTTAATTCCCATTAGCTTGCATACTTCCTTAAAAAGTTTTGAACTGAAGTTTGTGCCATTGTCAGTGACAAGAATTCGTGGAATATTGAATTTTGAAATTACTTCGTTAAAAAACGCTTTTGCTACTGTCGATGATTCTGCATCGGGAATGCCTGTACATATGAAAAATTTTGAAAAATCGTCTAGAAATGTAAGAATATATTTATTACCGCTTGAAGTGACTGGTAGGGGACCCACCATGTCCATATATATCTTATCAAAAGGACGTTGGGATATCTTTGTGAGAACCATCGGCATTTTCTCGACCTTTGAACTTTTATTTTTCTGACAAAGTTCACATGTTTTCACGTAATCTTTTATTTGTTTTTGCATGCCTTTGCCACTTAAATTGTTTTCTAATTCGCAAAAACGTCTTCATTGTCCCTTTATGACCTCCTATGGGTGAATCATGAAATGTTTTAAGGACCTTTACAATCTCCTTTGGGTCAGTTAAAACTTGTGCCATGTCTTCTTCAATATTTTCATCAGTTATTTCATCAGTGTTTTCTTTAGCCTGAGCTCTTGTTACTACAGATATTGTGCTGTCGGTATGTGGAATTCTACTCAAAGCGTCAGCATTTTGATTATTTTTCCCGGCTTATAAAAAATTTCAAAATCGTACTCTAAAAGTTTAAGGCGAAAACGACCTAGTCTCGAATCTTGTTCCTTTAAATTGGCTATACCTTTTAATGGCTTATGATCGGTGTATATTTTGAAAGGTCTCCCCAATAAATAGGTCCTAAAATTTTTCACAGCCCAAACTATTGCCAAAAATTCTTTCTCAATTGTAGAATATCGTTTCTCAGTTTCACTTAACGCTCTGCTGGCAAAATAAATAGGCAAATCTTCCCCTGGTTCTCCTTGCGAGAGAACAGCTCCTAAGGCTTCATTACTAGCGTCTGTTGTTAAAACAAAAGTTTTCGAAAAATCTGGATATTGAAGTAAAGGAGGTGAGGTTACCGCAGCTTTAAGCTGTTCCATGGCCTTCTGAAAATCATTATTCCATTCAAACTTAACGTTTTTTCTTAATAATTTGTTTAGTGGAACTGAAATTTTTGCCGCATTTGGTATAAATTTGCGATAATAATTGATTAATCCAAGGAAAGCTTGTAACTCTTTTACATTTCTGGGTGGTGATATTTTTTGTACACTTTCTACCTTTAGTGGATCTGGCAGCACGCCTGATTCCGAACATTTATGCCCTAAATATATAACTTCTTTTTTAGAAATTGACATTTCTCTGTTTGAAGTTTTAAACTGTTATGTCTTAAGACTTCAAAAACCTTACATAATCTTTCTTCATGCTCTTCTAAATTCCTAGCATAAATAACGATATCATCAAGATAAACAAAACAATCAATTCCCTGCAAACCAGTGAGAATGCTATTCATTATGCGTTGAAAGGTTGCAGGTGCTCCCGTGAGCCCAAAAGGCATTCTGGTAAATTCAAAATGTCCCATTCCCGTGCTAAATGCTGTTTTCTCTTTATCTTTTTCTTCGATAAGCACTTGATGGTATCCGCTGGCTAAATCTAAAGTTGAAAAATACCTACTGCAACCCAACTGATCGAGAATTTCATCTATTCTAGGAATTGGAAAAACTTGTTTAATGGTAATATCGTTTAATTTTCGGAAATCTACCACAAGTCGCCATTTCTTTTTCCCATCGGCACCGGCCTTTTTCGGTACTAACAATATCGGAGAATTCCAAGGAGACTTGCTTGGAGAAATAATGCCATCTTTAAGCATTTTATCAACCTGTGAGGTTATTTCTGTTTTATGCACTTCTGGTAGTCTATATTGCCTAATATTAACTGGTGGCTGCCCTGGCTCTGTTGCAATTTCGTGTTTAAGAACTGTCGTATATGAAAGCTTATCCTCACTCAAATGAAAAATATCAGAATATTCTCTGAATACGCTCTTTATAGAATTTAATTCTTCTTCGTTTAAATTATTATCTAAACGTACTGTTTCCATAATCAATTGAAAACGATCATTCATTTTCTCATCCTTTTTGACAAAATTTATCCCTGTTTTTCCTAACTCCTCATAATCCCTAAGAAGAGTGTAATTTAGCTCCTTTAGCTGTCCAAATTTTACATTTTTTCTACTTGCATTCAGAACTGGTACAAATCCCTTTCCCTTTTTGATTCTTGTTATTACATTTCCAACGTATACTCCTTGCAAAATTTCTTGCTTATGTACCACTATATCTCCTGATTCAATATTAACCTTAATTGGAATTATTTTTGAAGTTCTAGCGTTTATCGTAATTGACTCAACTACGCATATTCTTCTAGTCTCTTGCTCTGAACAAAGTGGTAATCTTGCGATTTCCTTGCTATTTGCGAAAAATGAAATCGTCTTATTAACTCCATTCGTAACCGAACGGGTCCACAGTTCATCTCTACCCAAAAGTCCATCTGCTGGTACTTTGCTACCAAATGGAAGTACGTGCATATTAAAATTTAATGCTTTGTTTTCTTGGTGAGATATCCTTACAGCTCCCTCTGTACTAATACTACCACCAAATGCTCCACCTAATTGCTTAACCTCTGACCTGTCAACTTCAACTTCTTCTTTTAAGACTTCAGATTTGAGCAAACTAGTGTCTGCCCCTGTATCGATAAGCAGAGTTAATTTATCATTTTTAGCTTGTCCACACGGAAATACTATAAATGCATCATCTGATCGACATCCCTCATCTATGGTTAAAGAATTTGTTGAACTGTCAAAGTTGTTTAGTTTTAGGTCTTTGAGCAGCCTTTTCTTCTTAATTGACCCTGACTTACTAAATTTTCTGTTTAAATGCAATTCCATTGTTTTTCTTTCTAAAACAACTAAGCCCTTTGAAAGCGACTCTTGTAGACTAGTACACAAAATAATCAACATACTTAATAGTATGATCCATCCCTTGGTGAAAAATTGTTTTACACATGAATCACTAGAATATGATATTTCATAAACATCTCTTGGATAGGTATACTCAACAACTTGTTCAGAAAATGTAACCTTCTTATTAGTTTCTTTTTGCTTTCTAACGGAACATATAGGCTCGCTTAGCCTAACGTATGTTTTTTCATTCTCCTTCATCTGCTCACTGCTACAGAGTGGCTGACTTTTGTTTATTTTAATAGTGCAGTCTTCGACTTCAATTTTATTTATATCCAGTTCTAATAGCGACTGTGACTGACAAGATAAGTTTGATTTTTCCTCTGTGCTTCTTTTTAAAATTTTTAATTCTATTTTCTTTAGTTCATTTTTCTGCACATTGCCGCCACCGGGTACTGGAATAGGCCTTAATTTTTCTAATCTATTATCGGCTTTCCGGTCTACTGGCCTTGACCGGGCCGTGTATAGTTTCCCTGACTCTGAGTTGCGGACGGACAATTTGGTGAAATATGGCCAAACTGTTTGCATTTGTAGCACTGCCTATTATCAATTCTAAGAGCCGCTTGACCATTTTTGGGTACATTTGGACGATCGTTAAACCTGCTTTGCCCTCTATTGTCGTACGTAGTATTGTTTTGGCTTTGTGTTTGATTGCTATTCTCTCTACTTGGATTCTGTGTTTGAAAATTATTCGCCTTCATACTGCAAAATTTATTAGCTAGGTGCCCGCCAATACGACATATGTGGCAATACATTTCTCTCAACTTTACTAGACAATTTTCGGCTTAATGGCCTTGTTTTTTACAAAAAGTACAACTTAATTTCTGGCGTTCCTCTTGGCCGCATTGCGTTCCTCTTTCATGACCGTAAATGCTACATTTTTCGCAAAAAGGAGTATTTAATCTTGTCTTACAGTGTGCATAAAAATGTCCTGATTTTTTGCAAAAACTACAAACGCTATCCTCTTTCAGCAGATCTTCTACTAAATTGATTTCGTTTACTTTGCAGCCTATTCGTGACTGGATTCTTTCGACAAAATCTACTAACTGACCAATGGAATCGTTTTCCCTTCCGGCTAACATTTCCTCAAGTGATCGATCTCGCAATCCTTTAATAAAGGCATTTACCCCAAGATCCTTAAAAAAGACCTCCATATTATCTAATCCATAGGTTTCTTTTACGAATTCATTCGCTTCTTTTAATAATTCCTCTATCCTGCTACCTTGCTACCTGCCTTGCCTAATGTTATCTAAGTCTGCCCTTATTTGGTCTAGAGTCCTTGCTTTAGCATAATTTTGTTTTATAAGTTCGCAAAATTCGTCTATTGATGAAAATTTTTTCTCCCCAACCCGCTTATGCGCCTTTCCAAACAATCTCAGCTTTATGCATTCTATTGCGAGTTCTGTGTCCCCAGGTGAGACTTCTCTCTTCAACAATTGACACCCTTGTATAAATTTATCTACTTCTATTTTAAGCTCTGGGCAAGATGTTCCTGAAAAGATTGGCACTAGCATGTCAACTACCTTTTTCATTTCACTGACTAATGTTCTCATTGAAGACACGTTTATGTGGCTCGGACGATTATATTCTCTGACTGCGATGGGCTCATTTACTTTTGGAATGTTACCGAAGTTTGAAACTCTCTCTTGTGGACTGTTATCTCTCAAACTATTGTCATTTCTTTGGTTAGCACCAAATTTAAAGAAATGTTATAAATTAGCTCTCGCGGCTGAAAAATTTAAATCTGAGTTGGTATGTTTGTTCTGCATCATATCAGTTTTCGGTCTTAACTGATGTGATTGACCTGCTGAGGGTGGAGGCGGGGGTGGTGGTATTTGTGTGGGTGTTGGCTGTGGAGTCAACGAAGGCCTTAATGAATGTTCCCGTGAATATTTATTTGACTTGGAGTCAGTTTTGAGATTTCGATACCAGCTTCTGATAATTCTTTTGATAATGGTGTTAAGTTACCGGTCGCTTCGTTATGAACTGTTAATTCGTTATTGTTAGACATTTGAGGACGACCAATGTTACTATTTTCGTGGTTGGCACAACGTAATCTCTCCTTCAAATGCTCTATTTCTGCTTTTTGTTCAACGATCGTTTGTCTATTTTTTTCAAATAGGTTTAACTGTCCTGCGCTAAAATTTTCTTTTAATAAAAGTTCCCTTAGGCTGTCGTTTTCTAGTTTTTGTTCTTCCAAAGATGTATCTGAACCCGCTAACGCGTCCTTTAATTTTTTGTTCTGTGATTTTAATAATTTATTGCTAAGCTGTAACTTTTCTAATTCTTTTTCGAAAGCTTTACTCTTTTTATCACTTGCGCTTTCTCTTATATGTTCAAGTACTATGTCAAATTTCTCTTCTTGAGTTTTACCTTCTATTTCACTGCGAACTAAATTTAAAAATGATCTTTTCTTATTTACTGACTCTAGGACTTCCCACAATTGTCTAAAATAACTAGCAGTTAAACGTTCATAAGTGAATACTTCTTGCTTTAAATTTTCTATAATTGCGCTATTTCCTTCCATTTGAATTTTAATAAATTAATATGGCTTTTCATGTACTTACCATCGTGCTTGTGATAGTTAAATTCTATGTCCGATGCGGCGGCTTCGATGAATAAAAAGTTTATTTCGCGGATAATTTTTCGCGGACAATTTTTCGCGGATTATTTTCGTGGATTTTTTTTTTTTTTTCGCGACGAAAAGTACGTTTTACTCTTTAATATAAAAACAAAAGTCCATTTAAAGATTAATTCGCCAAGGATTCTTTATTCTCCAAACAGGGAAAACCATGCGCTCTATAAATATAGCAATACCCTCGGTGCCTGAACACAATTCCCGGGCTCTGTTAGCAGTGCCTGAACACACATCCAACAGTTAGCAACATTTAATAGTGCAACAAGGCTTACTCTTGCAGAAGAATTTTGATTGAATACCAAGGACTATTTCTCTTTTTAATGTCCCTAAAGGTGCAATACTTCGCGGACGCGATGTTGTACTCGTAGGACGTCAACTACTTTGAGTAGTTGTAAAAACCGGCTGCGCCAATAATGTTGTGAGGATTTTTCCGAAATCCGTCACTCGCCTATCGGACCGAATTTTCTAAAGGAAACGCTCTTTAGTTTTATAATTTATCATTATTTATTAAACGATTATCTACAACTGTTAACTGCAACTTATATTTAGCAACTGATTTCAACTGATTCTTAGTTTAGAATACAAAAGCTTATATACTAATTATTCTATATATTTAAACCTAAGTCTGCGCTCTGCAGACGCTGATTTGTTCTTCGGGAACGGTGTCATGGGCCTGCTGACGGATGCTGATCTGTGCAGGTGTGCTTCCGGGTTTGTTGGTCGTTTTGTTCCCACGAACATTCGATTCGCATATTCGCATAATTCGCATGCTCGGCGATTCTGCGTAAGGTCACCTATGTTGTAAAGTTGCACTTGGCACGCTTGTATGAAGGTCCAAAATGCCAGCTTGCATTTTTGGCCGTCTGCCGTCGCTAGCGGTATTTCGTAAGCTACAAGATGAGCTGCTCTGCTGTTTGACTCATAACAGCATGGACGAGTCTATAAACAGCCTCCATTCGTAAGGGACATACACGTTCGGTTTTAATTCATTTATCGGACCTTTAACGTCGTTATAGTAAACCACCAAATGATCCGCGCTTTTAGTATAAAATTTCCCAAAGTCTTTCTCTCTATTTCTGTAGAAAGAAGATTTGGTTCCTTTTTCAAGAAACCACCGCTCTTTGAACTCTGCAGCAATAACTCTACCATGTCCTGTGGGACCCGGATGCTTCTAATAAAATCGTTAAGAGATTTTTGATCAAAAAGCCGGGAAGCTTTTCCTTTACGGCAATCGTTGAAATCAGGTTCACTGTTATTGGCGTCTCTGTCATCAGACCCATTTTTATCAATTTCCATGGGATTCCCTCTCTAAGCATTAATTTCCATTCTTTTGTCATCATTTAAGGAAGAGTTCAGAATGGTATTTAGATTTGAGGAATTATTTATTGGTTTCCTAGCAATTCTGGGTCTTGTTACGGAAGCAACGTTTGCTTATTTTATTTTGGCTTTATTGCTAGAATTGAAGCCCGTTACGTTTGTGTTGCAAAAGTAACAGTCTGCTTTTTTCTTGGGTTTTTGCCATATTGTAGGTACCATGAACTTAAGATCTTCCACATTTTGACTTTTTTCATAGCGGTTCATCAATACAATAACAAGCAGAGCATATGGTATTGGCAAATTAAAACATTTGAAGAACAGCTCCATGATTGCTTCGGATAATTATTTTAGATTTTTTATAACTTCAAAACTACCATAGATATCTTTATCTTTCAAACAATAATGCGTCATTCTTGTAACTCTTAACTCTCCTGAGGCCAAGTTCCCCACCAAAGAAGAACTGCGGTCGCTGGATAACGACGCCTGCGGCCCCGATTGCACACCCTGACCAGCCGCCGATACTGGCGTATCCATCCCCTGCATCATAAACCTTTCTTTACCTACATCCGCCATGAAGGCATATTTTTTTTACCTAGGAACTTCGCCGTTTTTTCCGCTGCCCGCCTTCACCCTGTGGAGGTGTCCTAGTTACGAAAGTAGGAAAATGCTTTTTAAAAAAGTCGGTGTCTGTTAATTCAGTTGATGGACGAAAATTTTATGCCAGAACATGAAACGTAAATATATGCTTTCTGTGCGATCTAGAAGTCAAAACCACCATACATACACGCTCATCTCCAAGAACATATAAGTTGGAACCCTGTGCATGTTGATCTACCGAAAAAGGAAAAAGGTTGGAACCCCGACGATAAAAGGAAAATGTATTTGAAATTAACTTTGTCACTCGTTTGTTGTAACATCAATTTTCTACTGTTAACAAATTGATCCATTTAAACGCAATGTTGTATATTTAAATTTGTCGCCGAACACTTTTTAGATTCAACTAGCAATCTCACACATAATGGTGGCCCATGGGATGAACTTCGTTTGAATATACAACTAAAAGCGGGCAACAAAGGAACATTGTTAAGTCCAACGACCGTATAAAGGTGTGCTGTCGCATAATACAGACACTGGTGCAACGCAGTTGATGTACCAAAGTGCGCTGTCATTGATACACGCACGTGATCAACGAGCACGACCGTATCAAAGTGTGATGTCGTTAATACAGACACTGGTGCAACGAAGTTGACGTACCAACGTGTGCAGTAGTTAATACACATACGTCAACAACGAGCACGACCGTATCAAAAGTGTGCTGTCGTTTATACAGACACTGCACGAACGTAGGTTATATAGACACTTTCAAAACTATATGACGGCTTGGTGTGGAGAGACGAAAGTGCATCGTAAACCCATCACTGAAGCAGGAACCAAGGGTCAAACGAAGACGAAGGCAGCGAACTACTGACAACGTACGGGTAAGTGAGTAAGTTGTGATTTGATTAAAATGGCTACTACGAGCGGAAAGGCTGAGACGACCGCTCCGGGCAGCCAACTTGCTGCTCTTCAAGCAGATCGGTATCAAACTCTTAAGCAAATAAGTACTAATTTCAAAAAAGATTCGCCCTCTAGAAAAACAGAAACTTATTTCGAACAACGGTTAAAAAGGTTACATAAGCTTGAACAAGACTTCCATAAAACGCACGTGGAGATAATTTTGGCTAATACCAGTCCGGAATCCGCTTACATTGCCGCAAATAAGCAACTCCAATTTTATGAGCTTATTTTGGAGGTAATTTGTCAAATTCAAGAGGCTCGTGACACCTTATTCGCAGCAGCGATGTCCACATCTGCGACATCCGGAGAACAAATGAGAAACGATGCAAAGGGTGCTGTGAATTCCATTAAGCTCCCCAAGCTTCCAGTCCCTTCCTTCTCTGGAAAATTTACAGAGTGGCCTTCGTTTTATGATGCGTTCCGTCGTTTAATTCATACCAACGAGGAGCTCACCAACATTCAGAGATTCCATTTTTTGAAGGCGGCTCTACCTGCAAACACCGATGTAGACGTTGAACAAATGGATCTGAATGACGCAAATTACAGCACAGCCTGGAGCACTACTGTGCAACGCTATGATAATCCCCGTTTGCAATATATGCTTCATATGAACGCATTGTATGGGTTGCCAGTGTTACAGAAGGAAAGCGCTGACACCATTAAAACTATGTTAAATGTGACGAAGGTGTGTATAAATGAATTTAAACGTTTACAGATTCCGATTTCCAGCTGCGATCATTGGATTGCCCATCACATTACAACTCGTCTTCCGAATGAAACGTTGCGAGCTTTCGAACATTATTTAGGAGAAACAACCGACATACCAACTTTCGAAGCCATTGAAACCTTTCTACACAATCGATTAGTGAGCATCAATATAATCGAAAATCGAGGCATGCAACAAGGGCCGCAAAATACCGGGCAAAATAAATCACATCCCAAATCTGGAGATGTTCGCAAGAGTCTTCAAACACAAGTCAATGTCACCACTACGCAACAAGAAAATAGCACCAAATGTGCAAGGAGAACCACATTTTGCGTCGGTGTCCAGTTTTTCTTAGCAAAGATAGCACTGAACGGAAAACAATTGCGGAAAAATCAAAGGCATGTTTCAATTGTCTTAGCTCTACACATCTAATAGCAAAGTGTCCCAGTACTAAGACCTGTCTTCAATGTGGTCGACGACATCACAGTTTGCTTCACGTGCATAATAACGACTCTGAGAATTCTAGTCCGGCAATCACTACAGTTACTAGCTCTGCTACTCGTCTTTCGGCATTCTCTTCAAACGGATCACCACGAGTTCTTCTGGCTACTGCAAACATTACCATCCATAATCCTTTTACTCAACAGCAGGCCATCATACGGGCTTTAATCGATCCAGGATCCGGGGCAACATTGATCTCAGAAAAGGCAGCGCAATTGATAAATCTTAAGCGACGAAGAACAGCAGCTAGTATTGTTGGCATCGGCGGAACCTCGTCTCAACAGTGCAAGTTCATCGTCTCATGCCTTGTACTCTCGCAGTGCAACAAAAATTTCCAATTATCGGTGGATGTGGCATACGTACTGCCCACACTAACTACCGTGCTCCCCTCTCAACGAGTAATTCCTCAGGAGTGGGAACATATCAAGGGACTACATTTAGCTGATACACAATATTTTCACCCACACCAAATAGATTTGGTGCTCGGAGCTGATTTGTTCCCCTTCATTTTATTGCCAGAAATGCGTACAGGTGGGATCCACGAACCTATGGCTCAACGGACGCAATTTGGTTGGATTCTTCCAGGTTCTGTCTCGCCAGCAAAAGGGCACACAACAACGATACATTCAAACCATACTATCATCGAACTTGAACAGTTGGTGCAGAAGTTTTACGATTTAGACCAGGTGTCTGAAACACGAAACCTTTCATCGGAAGAGAAATGGTGTGAGGAATTTTTCCAAACTACGCACAAACGCCAACCAAATAGGAAATATCAGGTTCGTTTGCCCCTAAAATCAATATTCGATGATACAGCCACGCTAGGGCGATCCAAAAACATCGCGCTCAATCGATTCCATTCGTATCCGTACAAATGCGTCATCCACTTCGCTACTCTTGAGCTGATTGGTTTTTTCCTCCGAAATGTTAATAGTGTAATTCTCACTTTCTCTGCGGAGTTTCTTCAGGTATGATTTTGAAATTCCTGCTCTCATATTCCGTTTACCTCCTTTTCTGGATTCATCTTTTCTTGGGACAATAGCGTATTCTATGTTTTCATTAAATTTTACCGTTTTTGGTTGCACTTCCGGCGTCGTGCCATTCTTCTTATTGATTACTGTTCCCCTTGGACCGCCGCTGTTCTGTTTTTTCATATTTTTAGTAGGCGAAAAAATTTTGTGTTGTATTGTACCCCAGCCATTTAATGTTGGCTGGGGGGTCGAAAGTTTCCCTGCGCTGATCTTGTTCGGTTCGGACAGTTTCGAGCTATATGCCCTTCAGTCTTGCATTCGAAACATATGAGCGTTCCTGATCTTCTTGGCTCAATCGTTGTCCCGGAGGATTTCACGTTTTCCTTGCAAAATATGTTTTCTTCATGACCCGACTTTTCGCATACTTTACAGAATAGTGACTTGAGTCTTTTTCGACACTCCTTTTTCATGTGTCCCACTTTATGACAAAAATCACAGGTGGGTCTCCTATTTTGCTGTTGCGATGGTGATAAACTTCGGATAGGATGAGGCAAATCCTTCTTCTTGCATTTGTAGCTTTCTTCATGCCCGTAAATGCTACATTCTTTACAAAATGGTGTGTTAAGTCGTGTTATGCAGCTCGCATACCAATGTCCTTCCTGTTTGCAAAATGCGCAAAATCCTTTGCTCTCAGCCGAAAACGCCACATTCAGAATTGATTGTGTGGTACCGCTCGCCCTTTTCGACTGCTTCGACTAGCTGTGCCAACGAATAGTGCTCTCACCCGATGCAAAGGTTTCGTAATATTTGGGATTTCAATCCAGAAATAAAAGTTCTTACTGCCAGATCGTGTTAATAGTCCATCATTTTGCTGCTTTGGTTTGGCTCATTAACTTCTTTTCGGGCTTCTTCTAACACTTTTTCTAGTCGAGCCCCGAATCACCGAACGAGCTCCGTATACCTTGTCTGCAGACCTCTGGATCCTTCATTAGGTCTCCAAGTTCCCGTTTTCGTGAGTAGGTGGATTTCACTATTTCACATATTTCATCAATGCTTGAATAAGATTTCTCACCTTATTTCAGGCAAGCGTCTCCCAAGAGCCGTTCTTTTATGAATCCAAGCGCCAAAACTTCATCGTCTCTATTTAATGCAATTTTAAGCATTTGGCAGCACGAAATAAACTTCTTTAAGTCCACCATCAGCCCAGGGCCATCTTCTCCGGAGAAAAAAGGTATGGTCCTGCTTACTGTTTCTGATATCATATTGAAGGATGTTTGTGGCGGACGCGACATGTTTACAACAAGACGTGGTTGGGGAATTAATTCCTCATCCAATGGACTCCCTATTGAGATCTGTGGGCTTATTGCATTCGGTGGTGGCGGCGGGGGTGGAAGTGATACTGGCGGAAGATCAGGTCTTCTTAAAATTGGAGACAGGTGTGTTGAAACTTCACTGGTAGTCGCAGTCATCTTCGGAATTTTGTTCTGAGATTTTTCTTCTTTCGTCGCTTGCATCAGTCTGTGTCTGAGAATTTGAATCTGCTCTCTTTGTTTTTCGATAATAATTTTCTCCTCGTAGATTTTATCTACGTTCTGTCCTGTGCTCTCCAATCCTGCTTTCAGCCTTTCTATCTCGGCTTGTTGGTCCACTAAGGCACTGTCTGCTTGTGCGAGCGAACTTTTAAGGTCCTTGTTCTGTGCTTTTAATGCTTTATTTGAGTCTTGATACTTTTTCAACTCCGCAACGGCTATAGCATTTGAGGATGCTTTCGATATGCTTTCGAGGAGAATATCAAATTCTTCTTCTTTTGCCTTATTTTTAACTGATTCTAGATAAGGGACTCTAAGACCTCCCACAATTTAAGATTATAGCGTTTTGTTAGGTTTTCAAATTCATAAGCTCTCTGTGTTAAAGATTCAATTACTTCCGCCATTTATAACGTTTGATTTCTACTTACCATTTTTACTTTAACGAAGAAATAGTTAGTATAATGTTTTTATATTTATATGCCTTTATGAACATATGTTCATTCTACCTTTTGAAAAATCCTTTGTTTCGCGGAGTCCGTTGACGCACATTGACACGTATGAGAATATACGTAAACAATCTCCTTTTAAAATTCGACTGAGTATCCAAAAATTGTTTTTACTTACTTTTCAAAACACTCACTACCCTTTGGTGTATTAAACACATGTCTCGGGGCCTGCCAGAAGTTTCTCAATACTAACTTAACAGATAATGAGCTTATTGTAAATAAATGCGTGCAAAGATTGAATCCACCGGAAGAATTCTATAGCAACTCAAACGTTTGATTATTTTCAATATTCCGTTTGAAGAAAAATTTTTACCACAAATTCGTATCAGCGTGGTTTGTGGTTGAAATATCCTTTGACAAATGTAGCAGGACCCTCAAGATCTTTCAATATATTCTCAAACGATCACACTGCCCCTTGGTGAATTAAACACGTGTCCCAGGGCCTGATTGAAGTGTCTCAACACTAGCTAGCAGATAATGGATCGCATGTGAATAAAATCTTCCAAAATTGAGTTACCCGCTCGAACTCGTTACGGCTTGGTTCTCTGAAAGTTACCAGAACAGAATAAAATTTCTTACTTTTAATTTATTTATGGCCTTTTCGGATACTGTTTATATAAACGTGATGTGTTTTTCAGGACACTGTCTATATAGACGTAATTCGGATGCTCGGCTGCGCCAATTGTTAAGACTTTTACTTCTGATCCTGGTCCTTTCCAAGAAAACGCGTTGAATGCCTTTTAGACAGTCTTTATTGACTTCTTGTTTAATTATACATTATTTTAACTTAATTTAGTTTAACGACGACTGACTGAAGCGACGATTCCAGACTGTAGACTACCGTAGACTCCCAGAACATTGGTTGATCAACATCTTTTATAGTGAAAATGCTGCCTCTGCCCTCACTGATCGCTGCTACCATAATAGCGTCGCTGGTCGCTAATTTTCTGCTGTGTTTCTGGTGATACATATCCAACTAAGCATAGTTGCATATTTATTGGGTCACCTGTGCCGCGATGTGACACATATCCAACTCAGCATAGTTGCATATTTATTGGGTCACCTGTGCCGAGCTGTGACACATATCCAACTCAGCATATTTGGGTATTTGGTCACCTGTGCTGCGCTGTGGCCAGCGTGCCAATGCCATATGTGTCCAAACGCCAGCTTGCGTTTTTGCTTCGATTACTTAAGCTCTGCTTTGCTTACTTCGATTTATTGGCATAAAAAGCTTGCTACACAATCAAATTTCCTTCAAACCTCCCCATCCTAAGCGAGATCAACCGCAATGTTCCAGATGCCAACAATACGGTCATACAAAATCAGGCTGCCGTCGATCACCAAAATGCATAAGATGTGCAGGTCACAACATGTCAGAAAATTTTTTAATAAAATCAAGAACAAAAGACGTCAAATGTGTGCATTGTGAAGGGAATCATCCAGCAAACTACAAAGGTTGCTTTGTTTACCAAAAAATCAAATCTGCCACTTTTCCAGATCTGCGGAAAAAAGATCTGCCCGCTCAACCGCATTATGACCTAGTCCAACCAAATCGGAAATCCGAAATCCGAAACTGTTCGAAATCAGAGTCAATGCAACACCCGTTCACTTATGCCTAGGTCACCAGTATAAGGTCAAATCAAATCGCTGAAAAAAACAACAGCAATCAATCCGATGCGCTGATCGGTGAATTGCGGGATATGATGAAGCTCCCAAGCGAAGTTATGAGCCAATTTACAGCTCTGACAAACCTACTAGTAAAACTCGTTTCTAAATCGACATCATGTCCCTAAATATAGTCCTGTGGAACGCAAATGGTTTGTCTCATCACTCAACTGAGTTAAAAATATTCTTAAACAAAAACAACGTAGATATTTTACTAGACTCAGAAACTCATTTCATGAAGAAGAGATTTTTTAAAATTCCTACTTACTGTCTCTAGCATACAATGCATCCCGATGGAAATGCTCATGGCGGTACATCTATATTATTAAAAAACAGCATTAAGCACTATGAATCGACTTCCTACAGATCTGATGAAAATCAAGCCACAAACGTCGTTGTTCAAGATTGGGCTGGCCCACTTCTCATTTCAGCTATTTGCAGCCCACCTAAGCATGCCATAAAAAAAGGCATCTATATAAGATTCTTCAAAACCCATCGTTTCATTGCTGGAGGAGATCATAACGCTAAAAATAGCCTTTGAAGATCTCGGCTCACAACAACAAAAGCACGTGAGTTATTCAGCGCAGTCAAACTATTAGGCTCAAAAGTATTCTCTACTGGGGAGCCAACTTATTGGCCATCGGACCCTAAAAAAATTCCAGATCTGGTTGATTTATGTGTTCCTAAAGGTCTTTCAAATGGTCAGATTACTTGCAAAAGCAGCCTTGAGCTCTCTTCTGACAAGTCACCAGTCTGCACCACTATAAACATTCACTTTCAAGCCCGCCCACTCAACTAACAGCTCACAAATAAACGTACAAATGGGAATCATTTTAAAAACATTTTGCCGTCGACTCTCAATACAAAATTGCCACAAAGAAATTATGAGGATATTTTTGAAGCTACAGAACATCTTATTAAATCCATAGAAGCTGCAGCATGGGAATCCACTCCTGCCCAAAACACTTTTACGCAAGTACGTATATTCTTTAATAAGAATATATTGTATAAAATTAAAGCAAAACGAAAGGCAAGGAAAATGTGGCACCAAACCAGATCTTCGAGAGACAAATATATCCACAATAGATTAACTAAAGAGGTAAAAGTATTCCTCGATCGACAAAAGAGCCAAAAAATGGACCACTTTTTGGTAGGATTAGAACCAACTCACCTCTCAAATTACTCACTGTGGAAAGTTAATAGAAAAACTAGCTCTGCAATCTATTATAGACCTCCTTTGAGAAAACCTGATAGTTCTTGGACCAAAACACCAGTCGAAAAGTCAGAGCTACTGGCAGATCGTCTTAGTTCAGTGTTTTCTTCCCACGTCACCGCTGGAGATCCCTTAATAGATAACGAAGTCTCAAACTGTCTTAGAAAAATGCACCAGATGGAGCTCCCAATTAAAAAATTTACCATAAACGAATTAACAACTACAATAAACAACCTCAAAGATCGAAAACCTCCAGGATATGACCTCAGAAATATCTAAAAAAAAAATACCAAGTAAAGCCACTCGTTTTACTCTTGATTTGTTAAATTCATGCTTAACGAAAAATTCCTTTCCGCCCAAATGGAAAGTTGCTGAAATAAAGATGGTCCTTAAACCAGGCAAACCAGCTGAAGATGTTAAGTCTTGTCGCCCTATTAGCCTTCTCCCCATCCTCTCAAAGGTCTTCGAAATACTTTTCCTTAAACGATTGCTGCCAATTATTGAACATAAGAAAATAATTCCGAACCATCAATTTGGATTCAGAAAGCAACATTCCACGATTGAACAAGTTCATAGAATAGTTTAAAAAATTCAAACACCAATGGACCACAAGAAATATTGTTCGGCAGTCTTCTTAGATATTTCTCAAGCTTTCGACACAGTTTGGCATGAGGGATTAATATTCAAGGCAAAAAAGACCTTGCAACTTAATGCGTTTCTTCTTATTAAGTCATATCTAACTCAACGATTCTTCTACGTGAGCTATGAAAATGAAATATCCTCTATTTGCCCAATCATTGCAGGCGTTCCACAGGGAAGTATGCTGGGTCCCATTCTTTATCTACTCTACACCTGCGATCTTCCACCAACGGAAGGTGTTCTAATTAAAACTTTTGCCGATGACACTACTATCATCACATCTGCTCATGATCCTGCCGAAGCCTCTTCTAACCTCTAGACTGGTCTTGAATGAATCTCCTACTAGTTCAAAAAATGGTGACTGAAAATTAATGAAATGAAATCTACCCACGTCACATATACTACGAGAAGATGAAAATGCCCTGCAATCTACTTAAATAATATTCCCATTCCCCAATCTGAATCAGCGAAATACTTGGGCATTCACTTGAACAGAAGACTGACATGGAAAACTCACACCTTTGCTAAAGGAAAATCGATCGCTATTCAATTTCGTAATATGTTCTGGCTTCTTAACCGGCAGTCCTCTTTATCTCTGAATAACAAACTTATTCTGTATAAATGCGTAATTAAGCCGGTGTGGACCTATGGAATCCAACTATGGGGCACAGGGTCTCATTTAAACATCGAAATCCTCCAAAGAATCTAATCGAAGATTCTAAGGATCATAGTAAATGCTCCCTAGTATGTCACCAATGCTAAACTTCACCGCGATTTAAACGTTCGTCTAGTAAAAGACGAAATAAAAAGGTTCATGGTATGATATCGTGAGAGACTACAATCCCATCCTGATGAACTCGCTGTCAACTTAATGTCTCCATCTAAAGTCTTCGTAAGGTTAAAAATAAAAACACCGCTACAAATTGTCTCATAGGCTGATGAATTTCAGCAATTGATAAGTATAGGTTATTCCAAAGGAAGCGTACCTTCAACGCCTCTTCAATAGTTTCAATTTATCCCTATTTAAAATATTTGTAAAATGTCGGTTTGTAAATAAGACAGTGTACAATAAAATGAAATATAAAAAAATAAAAAAAATTTGTGTTTTGGATGTTCATGGTGGAAGAAGGCATGAAAAGGCTTTTGATGCAGGGGAGGGATGTTCCAGTATCGGCGGCTGGTAAGAGTTGGACAAGGTAGCAGACTATTGCTGGATGATTAAACGGGATGCAACAAATAAAAATGTAACCGGACGTGCTCGAAACCACCTTCGTCGTTCATTTGAACAAAAACGGACCCGTTATGTACGTTAAAACTAGGAAGTTACCCATTTTAAAAATTTGACCTTTTGGGGGGCTTGGGGGAAACTGGGGGATGGAAAAAATCTGAATTCAGATTCGTGTTCAGAGCCCCAAAAAACATAACGGAGGGTACCCCTTTTTCCGAGTTCAGAACTTTTTTTTTTGTGTGCCGGTGGGAGTTGGAGGGGTATGGCGTGATTTCTGTAGTAGTGATGAGGGGTGTAGAAGCATAAAAGAGTACGGTGAGTAAATTTGGAGCTCAGATTCGCTTTCAGCACATCAAAAACTTCATATGGGAGGGGTGCTGTGGAGCTTTTAGCCAAAATTCGTGGCCTTGGATAAATTTTAACCTCAGATTCGTCTTTAGAACACCAAAAAACTTAAGGGGGGTTCTTGATTCAATTTCTTATATATTAAAAAAACTTTACCCTTTGGGGGGTTTATGGGTGGCTGGGGGAAAACTGGGGGTTATGGAAAAAATTTGACTTCAGATTCGTGTTCAGCGCCTCAAAAAACATATCGGAGGGTACCTCTCTTTCCGAGTTAAAATTTTTTTTTTGTGTGCCTTTGTTATTGAGATCTTAAAATAAGCAAAAATTAAATCTAGATTTAGAGCTTGAATTTGAAATTCAAATTTTTTAATATTAAATTATTACCTATAAAAAAGATTTAAGGGTCTTAATTATAAAAATAAATTATTGATTTTAGAACAAAACTATAGAAAATATTGTCGCAATCTTATAATAAAGAGAAAAATCTTAGTTTGTAGAATAAAATCCTAGCAACGGAAGATCTAATCTTGAATTAAGACTCTACTTTTAAAAAAAATTTGGATTATATCTTCCCTTAAATTACCAATTCTATTATACTCAGAACTTTGGTTTCAGTACCATTATTTAGGCAATTGATTTTTAATTTGGTATCTTTTTTCAATAAATTTTTTTTTAAAAGAGGGGGTATCAAAAATTCAAAAATCTTCCTCTCTATAGGTGCTAGGACTGTTTATTAAAGTTGTAATAACCGAATATGAACTAATCGAATATAAAATTGAATTGAATTGAAAATATTAAAATATAATGAAAACGAACTATAGCAATCCAAAAAATATAAAAATTTTACTTTTTATACCCAACACACTATGTGTCGAGGGTATATTGCGTTTGTGTGGTTCTTTGTAACACCCAGAACCAGTCGAGATAGACCATACAAAATATATAAGTATAGAAATTATTAGCCTCGCCAGGAGATTCGTTTTAGCTTTTCCCGTTCGTCTGTCTGTCTGTCTGCTTTTTTTTATCGAAGGAGTTGAGCTATATATTTATTATAGACGAATTCGATATGCGTTTAAACGAAAACATGAGTAAGAACAATGTTAAGAATTAACAGAAAGCCAAAAATTGATGTTCGCTCCTATGATTCCCTCATATGAGCATGCATGCATTAGCCAAGAGCGCGTTGGAATTGCACGAGTTCTTATGACTTCCATTAAAACAAATATGCAGAAAAGAAGGGCAAAAGAAATAAAATAAAAAGAAAACAAAATTAGGTAAGACTTTAACGTCGTCAACGATTTGACGGCAAATTTGCTGAGTTGTCAATTAGGAGAAATGAACTTGAAGTGGCAAAGAAAGCTGATTTTATTTCAAGGTTTGGAAAAGTTTGAATTTGTTTGCTTCTTTCCCTTGCTTCCAAAAAATGTAACGTAAGCAATATGATAGTATATAAGAAAGAATTTTTAATCAATAAAGACAGAATAATATTGACAACTGAATGGTAAAGATTTATTATTTTCGAATTTGATTCTAGTTCAAGTGCTAGTAATCAATCCCAACGAGAGACCATAGCTCAAGTGCTATTGATCTCCTTCACTTAATTGTGAACAATTTAATCTCATAAAACAACGATAGGTCGTAGTACATGCACTACGGGCCTAATACCATCTAAGGTGGTAAACTTAAACATTGGTGACCCCGATTTGCTAGACAGATCATGTTATCCTTCTAAACGCGGAAATTTTCAATTCGTATCCTAGGGCATTAGGACAGTTCGCCGCGAATTAAATCTCGTTTACTCAAAACGTGGGCGTTCGGTGTCACAAGGACACACTCCGTAAAAAGTTTGGGCGTTCGGTGTGGCGAGGACACACTCTCAACATTAAGGCGTTCGGAGTCACAAGGACACACTCCGTTAAAATTTAGGTGTTCGGTGTCGCGAGCACACACTCTCAACATTAAGGCATTTAATATTAAATTAACACTTTTTATGTTAAACGATTGTAAATGTTATCCATGAGTTAAAAAATGCTTTCAAATGCAACCCTGTAATAATATGTCGCGTGCCATTAACAGAGAGCGCTTTCAATTGAGCTTCCATAATACGGGGAAGCTCTCCGCAGAAAACAGCTTTTCTGTTCATTTAAAAGAAATAGGGGTCGAAGAATTAAAAACGATCCTACACAAATAATGCAAGGATTTATCGGTTACTATCCTAGGTTTTTAGAAGCACCTAATTAAGCACCTTATTATAATAAAGTTTTTAAGCCGGAATTTTATCGGACTGACGCTCGTAGAGCTGACTAGATATCAATGTAGCTGTGAAAACATTAATCTTAAATTACGGAAAAACTAAATGAGCACCGAAATTTTTAGAGCCGTACCTAATTTTCACCTAATTATCACTTAATTCTTAGAGTACTTTTATTTATTTGGCGACAAACGCACTGCCAACATTATCGACCTCCGAAAGTGCGCCGCACTTTTCAATTTTACACCACTAAAATTCAGCGGTTGCAAGAGTTAGCATCGCAACTTTTCAGAAACCACTCAGAAGTCAATGCTCTTGATGAAGTGCCGCTTAATCATCAATATTTTGAAAATTCATATTATGAAGAAATTAACAAGATGGCTGTAGATTACATCAAAAGTTTGGAAAAAAAGGCAATGGAACTGGCAGAAGGTGCCGAAGCATCTGCAAAAACGAAATCAACACAAGAAGAACACAAGGAGTTGAAGAAACAACACCAGGAAGAGTACGCTAAGCGAAAACTACTTCGTAACCAAAGAGCACTCATCTGGGTCTTGGAAAGAAATATTGAAGAAATTTACTCAGCGCGAAATGAACAGCATCCTCACTCGTTCTACACAATTAAAGCAGCAATCCTGGAAAAACGTATGCCAGAGTTGGAGCAAAACAATGCCGCTCTTTGGGAGTCAACAGATGAAAATCAAATAGAGGAATACACACTCCAAATCTATTATGAGATGGAATCTAAAGTTGCGGCGGCGTTAGTTGAACTCCAGCAATACATAGGTAGTGAACCTCAACCAGACCTGGGGGTAGTGAACTAAATTTTCAGCCGCACTAGTTCTTTAATGAGTGAAACTTTAAAATATTCGGTTCCACTAATTCGTAGTGAATTTGAAATCTCTTCCACTATTTTCAGTAGTAAAATAGTGAATGTAAGAAAATTTACACTAAATTCTCTGTACTGGAAGTGAAAATGTTTCAGACTTAAGCTTTTACTAGTGGCTGTAAGAATATCCCCACTAAATTTTAAAAAAAATTTTTTTTTATTTTTTCCAAATCAAATTTTGTTGTTGAAAAATTAGTGGCTAACAAAATATCTCCACTAAATAAGAAAAAAATATATTTTGAATATATGAAACACACATTCAATCACGAGTTTGAAAAAGAATAAAACTGGCAACGGGCATGCCAGAATAAACTGGCACTATGACAATCATTCACACATGGCTGGCAGGAAATGTTAAATATTCGATGTGCTGCTGGTGGTTCTGCTGGCACCTTTAAATGATTTGCAGATAGATTGTATTTTATAATATTTATTCAAAGTACAAAATTAATTCAAATTATTAGCCTTCATTAAAACTAATCTTTCAAAACTTTCATCGCTCAAACTTTTTCTGCGAGGAGCGTCCACCATCCCGGCAAAAGAAAATAAGCGTTCCACAGGGCCAGAAGACCGCAGCGGGGTATTGTATTTGTGGAATGCATCTTTAATAATGGGATAACTTCGGAGGGAGTTCAGAGAATAAAGATACAAAATTCAAAACTTACTGAAAATAATTTAGTGCAACAGTTTGATTTTCCACTAGTTATTTAAATTTTGAGTGGAAAAAAATGTTTAAGCACTAATTTTATTTTAGTGGAAATTTTTCAACTTCACTACCACTAGGCTTGTAGTTGAAGTTTTGTTTCACTACCACTAAAAATAATAGTGGAACTGACACGTCGGGTTTCTTGCACTCAATTTTTTTTTTATTAAAACGCACTAGCTCCACTACCACTAGATTGGGATTTAGTTAAAAATGTGAATCACTAAAAATTTAGTGCACTACCTCCAGGTCTGACCTCAACAGGCAAATCATATAGCACCAAGATCGTATGACAATTCCACAGGAAACACTCAACTTCCAAGGATAACACTGCCAAAACTCAATGGTGATTACATGCAATGGGTCGCATTCAAGGACATTTTTTCAGAGATCGTTCATCAGTCGTCCATAAGCGATTCTCAAAGGATGCAGTATCTGTCACAATCAATAGTTGGAGAACCAAGAAATTTAATCAAGCATCTACCATCGATTGGAAGCAACTATGCAGCTGCATGGAGCATACTGACAAGCAGATATGACAACAAACGTCTGCTTGTTTCAACATTACTAAATACCCTTTTGTCACAACCCAATGTTAAAACCGAGTCTCCATCCTCGATGAAATTACTTCATGATGTGACAAAGGAATGCCTACACGGTCTGAAAACTCAAGGAATGCCAATTCAACATTGGGATACCATTATTGCTCATGTGGTAATGCGGAAAATAGACCAATCTTCTCAAACAGCATTCAAACAAAGCATTGACGACAGCAAGAGAATTATCGCACTAGATGAAGTCTTGAAGTTTCTAGAACGTAGATTTCAAGCATTGGAAGTTAGGAGCAATGCCGAAAAATTGAACAAACGTACATGCGCCTCAGCAGTAGATGCAGATGGAAAGTGTCCTGTGTGTAAAAAGGATCGTCACAACGTATATGAATGCAACAATTTTAAGAAGGCTCCTATCAAATACAAATGGCAGCTCGTTAAAGCCCATCACTTGTGCGCTAACTGCTTAAGGACAGGACATCAATCGAATAACTGTAAATCAGGTCATTGTACAAAATGCAAAAAAAGGCATAACACCCTTCTTTATCCGGAAGAAAACAAACCTGAAAATCAACTACAAGGTTCATCCACTCTGCTTGTAACAGCGACTTCAAATCGAAAGGAGCAAAAAGAGGACTCAGCCACGTCGAATGCAGTAACCCTTTTGACAAACCATACAGCTCATGAGGAATGCTTCATTTTGTTGGGAACGGTAGGAATCATTCTCATGAATGAAAATGGCGACACGGTAGAATGTAAGGCAATCCTTGATTCTGGATCACAAGTAAATTTGATCACAGAAAAGTTACAACGAAAGCTTGGAATTTCAACATTGCTTTCAAAGCTACAAGTGCAAGGCATTGGTCAAAAAGAAACCAAAATTCATCATCGCACAATGATCAAAATACAATCTAAAATCAATGGATTCACGGCCGAAGTGGATGTTCATGTGATACCGAAAATTGTTTCCAATCAACCGGCATATCGCATTGAAATATAAGATTGGAAAATTCCTAAACACTTAACCTTAGCTGATCCGGAATTCAATAAACCTGGGCGCATCGATTGCCTTTTGGGAGCCGAAATATTTTTCGACTTAATCACAAAAGGAAACATCAAACTTGGATATGGTTTACCCACATTGCAAAATACTGTATTTGTCTGGGTGGTCGCCGGCAGTGTAGGAATTTCCAATTTATCTAATGCAATTTGTGGAATATGCTCTACATCGGAATAAGAACAGGTGGTTTCGAATTTTTGGAAATAAGAAGAGCTCCCGGAAGACAACTCGACTCTGTCACAGGACGATATGAATTGCGAATTACATTTCATTCAAAATAGGACCAGATCTCAGGATAGAAAATTCATTGTGAAATTACCACTGAAGGAGCATCCATCTTCAGTGGGCGATACACGAGAATTGGCATACTATAGACTGAGACACATTGAGAAAAAACTATCAGCTAATGATGCATTGAGAGCTCTCTACAAATCTTTCATGAAAGAGTATGAAGCATTGGGATATATGACCGAAGTTAAGCCACGAGAAACAAAAAAAGCCACAGTACTATATTCCACATCACTACGTGTTGAGGCAAGACAGTACTAGTACAAAATTAAGAGTCGTTTTTTATGCTTCAGCACACAGAGCTGGAAGCATGTCACTTAATGACATAATGCACACCGGTCCCACAGTGCAGAGTGCACTGTTTTCGATCTTGCTAAGATTCAGAACATATAAATATGTTTTAAAAACTGATGTCGAAAAAATTTATAGACAAATATGGGTGCATCCGGATGATCGCAACTTGCAACTTCTAATGTGGCGTGAAAATCCATTAGACCAAGTTAAAGTCTACAAGCTGAACACTGTTACTTACGGTACACGTGCGGCACCTTATGTAGTTACTAGATGCTTAAACCAATTGGCTGATGATAACATGCAGCAATTTCCAGAAGGAGCATCTGCACTCAAAACCAACTTCTACGTCGATGATGGGTTAGTAGGTGCCAACACGATCCGAGAAGCCATTCAGATTCAGCAGCAGTTGACAACAATATTTCAAGGTGCCGGAATGAAGTTGAAAAACTGGTGTGCAAACCATTCGAAGCTTCTACAAGATATTTCTGCAAATGATCAAGAAATAACATTCAATTTAGACTCACAGGAGGACCAAACAACAAAAACTTTAGGGCTCACATGGCGACCAAAAACTGACGTCCTAGGAATAAGGGCCAGTATTCAGGAGAAACCATCAAGCACCAAGAGAACTGTTATCTCAGACGTCGCAAGAATTTATGATCCGCTAGGAGTTGTTGGACCTATAATTGTCAGTGCAAAAATTTTCAATCAACAGTTATGGCAACTAAAATATGATTGGGACACAAGACTTCCAACGGATCTACAAAAGCAATGGGATAAGTTCAGAACTGAGCTTCCTCAATTGGAAGAAATAACTATTCCGAGATACATACTAGGATCACAAGATTATGCACGTCTGGAGCTGCATGCTTTTGCCGATGCTTCAGAAAGAGCGTACGGAGCCGCAGTATACGTCAGAACAGTCCAAAAGGATCAAACCGTAAAGGTTAATCTGTTATTTTCTAAATCACGTGTGGCACCCCTAAAATTTCAAACCATTCCAAAATTAGAGCTTTGTGCAGCTCTGCTTGCAGCTGAGTTAACTGCAAGTCAAGGACGATTTGAAATTCATCAACAAACCTACGTACTATTGGAGTGACTCTCAAATTGTGCTATCGTGGATAAATCATCATCCAGGGACACTTCCTCCTTTTATATCACATAGGATTATAAAAATTCAGCAGACTTCATTGACAAATCAGTGGCATCACGTGCCGTCAAAACAAAATCCTGCTGACATGTTGTCGAGAGGACTTAGAACAGACGAGTTACGAAATTGCCAAATGTGGTTTTATGGTCCACTATTTTTATATCATATGGAAGACTTATGGCCTAAGAAATCATTGCAGGACAGCAGTACACCAGTCATTGTAAGTGTGACAACTAAGGCAGCAGATCAGACGGGAGAAGTTTGTTGGGTGTACTCGATTCCATCGAAAAATTCATTCCTTCACGTACAAAGGACAATTAAATACATGATGCGTTTAAGTAAAAATACAAAAATTGCAAAGGGATCGCGATCAGAATTTCTGAGCTTGTCACCAATCGAGTTGAATGCGGTGTTAAAAGTTATCATTCGTCAGATCCAATTATCAGATTTTTCGGAAGTCATCAAATTATTGGCAAAGGACAAATTTCTTCCAAAATCACACTTCTTGAGCTCATTGACACCGTTTCTTGACGTTTCTTCCCAACCATTTGATGCAAATCACCAAATGATTTTGCCACACAACGATCCACTAGTCACGCTTCTAATAGAAAAAATTCACAAGGAAAACTATCATTGCGGCCCGCAGGCCTTGTTGGGACAAATAAGACAAAAATTTGGACCACTCAAAGGAAAAAGCGCAGTAAGGTCAGCAGTGCAGCGTTGTGTGAGATGCACACGAGCGCGGCCTGTTTTTTACTCACAAATAATGGGAAACCTCCCACTGCCACGTGTAGAATTAGCTCCACCATTTCTGAATTCTGGTGTAGACTATTGCGGGCCCTTTTGGGTACATTTCAAAACTCGGGGCAAGAGACCCCAAAAGGCATACCTCGCAGTATTTTGCTGCTTCGCTACAAAAGCTGTTCATCTAGAATTAGTAACGGACCTGACAACGGATGCATTCATTGGAGCTCTGAAACGATTTATTGGTCGCAGAGGTCACTGTAAGGCACTTTTCTGCGATAACGCAACCAATTTCGTTGGCGCGAGAAATCATCTCGAAGAATTGAACGACGTCTTCTATACCAAAAGGGCCAAGGAGTCAATTCATGAAGCTCTTAGCATAAAGGGTATCGAGTTCAATTTTATTCCACCAAGGTCGCCACATTTCGGGGGCTTGTGGGAAGCTGCTGTGAAATCAGCAAAGCATTTGTTGTTGAAGAATGTGTCACCGGCAAGCCTCACTTATGAAGAGCTCGAAACTGTTACTGAGGAGATTGAAGCAATGCTATACTCACGTCCTTTAATTCCAATGTCATCCGACCCAAGCGACCTCAACGCTATAACTCCAGGGCATGCATTAATTCGGGATCATTTGACAACTAGTGTTGATGTGAACTCGACAGAATCAAAAGCAAAAATTCTTGATCGATGGAGGCAAATCTCGGAATTAAAACACCAATTTTGGCGACGATGGTCAACCGAGTATCTCAACGAGCTCCAACAACGGCACAAGTGGAAGGGACCAGTAAAGGACATCTCTCCTAATACAATAGTCATAATGAAAGAGGACAGCATACCAGTTCTGCAGTGGTCCCTTGGGCGCATCATAAAGGTTTAAAAAAGGTGATGATGGAATCGTCCGAGTCTGCGACGTAAGGACACAAAAGGGCGTTTTCAAACGAGCAGCACACAAGCTAGCCCCTCTTTTTCCGCAAGGTGATACAAGCAGCTCCAAGGAAGGCGAGCAGCAAAGTGACAATGAACGTAATGATGTAGCCATAAATGGTACAGAAATACTATCGCCGAAGACTCAAAATTCATTGATGGTCAGCATTCCACTGAGTCGCTTACGCAAAGCGCCGGTAACAGACGAAATGCCAAGAATCAAAGCCAGTCGCTTCCAAAATAACTTATTCTTCACGGTTTTATGCTTGTTTTTGTTACCAATAGTCTTATGCTCGCCAATTAATATCACACAATTCAACATGAACCCGGGAGTATACTTCGAGCAAATTGGTCTAATTAAACTTTCAACAACTAATTGGAATATAGTAGTTTACTACGATTTGGAACCGTATCATAAAGAGTTGAACTTTCTAGTAATTGGTGTAAGAAACCTTAAATTATTGTGTCACCACACAACTAACCACACAACGTGCGATTCTTTGGATTCTTATTGTGGTGAAACACTTGAGAATTAAAATGCTAAATTTAATTTACTGGCTGTCAAAAGAAACAAAAGAGGAGCTGTGGATATCGTTGGCAATCTCGCAAAATCCCTATTTCGCGTTCTCGACTCAAACTACGAAGAAAAAATGTCCGAGACTATCAAGCAGTTGAAAGCAGACGACAATCACCTTGAGCGGCTACTTAAAAATCAAACATCGCTAATCGACTCAACAATCAATATAATTAAGGAATCGCAGATAAGCACTTCAAATAAGTTTAAAGAAATTGATCGTCGAATCAACAGTTTTCTATCTGCTAATGCAATTGGTGGCCCAACTCCCAGCAAAATCGAATTATTAAACCAAATCTTAACACTCACCATCCAAATGTTTATCATGGTGTCATCGATACAGCGTACGCAAGCTTCAATCATGAACGTCCTGATTGACAGTCATCTTTGCCATGATAAACCCATTTTTACTCACTCCAAAGCAACTCACAAATGAAATCACGAAAATAAAATCGTATTTGCCTCAGAATTTACAACTGCCAATCGAAAATCATTATCTTCTAAATATCTATAACCTCATCACGGTTAAAGGTGTAGTAGCAGAAAATCACGTCATCTTCGAAATACAGCTTCCACTATCCGATGTAAGAGAATTTCAATTATTTAACATAGTTCCTGTAATAGCCATCAACCGCAACAGATTAATAGCAGTCAAAACAACAATCAGCCTGCTTGCAATAAGTCCGCATAGGGATGATTTCTTCTCCCTCTCCGATACTCAACTGCAGTCCTGCTTGCAACTTAAAAGAGATTCCTATTTATGCAATAATGGCCAGGCTTCATAACATAAAAATTCGAGGTCCGGTAGCTGCGAAATTGATTTATTCACAAATGAGACCACACCACGATGTAATCTTCAAACTTTGGCGGAGCCCACAGCTTGGTATCAATTGAAACATCAAAACCAATGGATCTATGCTACTAATCGTACAATTAAGCTGAACGCAGTCTGCGGTGAAGAAACCTTTCAGTTGATGCTGAATGGAAGTGGCATGATACAATTGCAACCACATTGTATAATCAAAAACAGCGACATTACAATTCAAGGTCACTACGAGATGAAATCAACCATTCACTCATCATATCATAGCACTGGAATATCTATCACAAATCAACGAATTCTCGATAACTACAACGAAGACAGTATAGATCAGACGTTTGAACCGAAGTTAAGGGAACTTGACTCGATTCAACAGCAACTGAAATCTATCAAGGAATCTACATTTCCAACGACATATGTCACGTATCATCATCACGGTCTTATTATTATTTACCTAACAGCAACAATACTGATTGGATTGCTTAACGAGCTATCTGGCTACGAAGTTGTATGAAACGAAAAATCTCAGTTGAGTTGGAGACACTTGGTCTTCTCTTTTCCTGGTTTAATTCCATTACCGTTGACTTCATGGCCCAAATATGTTACCGACGGTTTGGACGGTTGCAACTTCATTCCAGCTTCTCGTATTTTTCCAAAGAATGTACGCAGCACTACCAATGCCTCGGATTGGGTTTTGGTGGCTATAATAACGTTATCCACGTAGCTGACCATCTTTTGCCAATTCTCCATCGTGCGGATCAGATTGACGATGGTCTCTTGGAAGACCATCGGCGCATTAACCAGCCCGAACGACATTATGTTCGAATAAGCCATCATGTGTCAAAAATGCCGTGTAATTTTCGGATTCCTCTTCTAAGGCTATCTGGTAGTACGCAGATGTCATGTCCAAAACAGTAAATAATCGATTTCCAGCCAGTTTCGAAAAATGCTCCTCCACGATAGGCATTAAGTATGGCTTCTTCACCGTTACCGCATTAAGTGCCCTGAAGTCGACGCACATTCGACTCTCCCCATTTGCCTTCTTTACAAGAAGCACAGATGCTGCGTTCGGTGATGAGCTTTCTCTTATTATGTTATTATCGAGCAAATCCTCTAAGATGTCCGACAGGTGCTCCCTTTGTGCCTCTTCCCTACGATTGGCCTACTTGTTGTCACCTGGATAGACATTCGATTAGTAGTACATTGACCAAGTTCACTTACAATTTCTGCGATGCAATCCGAAAATTCTTCCAGGAACTCCTGAAGATAAGATTCGTTTCCTTTGATGGAAACGACATCGTAGTCCCTGTCGCTCGATGTTACCAATCGCAGAATCCCTTCATCAATCATAAAGCTTAGTTTTTCTTGACAAAGAACATCTCTGGTGATCAGTAAATCATATTGCATTTCCTTTTCGGGGACTTCATATAGGGTCGAGTGCATCTTTTTCCCAACAATTTCAATTGTAGCGTCAACCTTCGCCTGTGCCATCACAGTGTTGCCTCCAAATCCAACCAACTTTTTGTTTGCCATCTTTCTTTCAAGTTGTGGCAAAGCGCCCTCTGAGATGAATGAGCATACACTTCCAGTGTCAATGAATGCCTTGACTTCCACATTGCTAACAAGCATCGCTTTCGTCACTGGTTCTATTGGCTCCCTGATGTCATTAACTTCTCCAACCGTTGTGCCGGTGCGACAATTCTTCGCCTTGGGTCCAATTTCGCTACATGTGGTGCACTTTGGTCGTTTTTGCGGCTTAGAACATTCAGCTGAAATGTGTCCCAGTTCATTGCAATTCTAGCATTTAATTGGTTTCCTTTCTTTCGACGTTGTGGATGGTTGCGTTCATCGCACCTTAGATCCGGTATCGGCGTTGGAAAGTGGTCCTGAAATATTCTCCAGCGAGCGAAGCAAATCGTTGTTTGTTTTTAGATTCATCGCTTGCAGCAAGTGCGACAAAGCTCCATCATTTAGACCGTCAATGATATATGCATGAATAGACCGCTCATCCATCTGACCACATCTACCATAGTTAAGCATCATATAATAATACTCCTTTAGACTCTCATTTGGTTTACGACGCCGTATTGCCATTTGCTTGCGAACTTCAGCCGTCGTCGTTATTTCTGGAAAATCGGTAGTGAACGCATCCACAAAATCTGACCAGCATGCGAAAATTGGTTGCGCATCCAGCCAGATTTTAGCTACTCCCTTCAATTTCAGCTAAACTGCCATTAATATTTCTCCTTCACTCCAGCCATATGAGTCCATCAGTTGAATTGTTCTGTTTGCAAACTGTGTCGACGTAAGCAAACCGTTGATTGGGTCAAAATCCGGCAGTAAGCCTACCAACTCGTGTACTCCGTTCGCAGTCCATCGTCGTTGGGTGCTTACGCTCTTCGCCATCCCGTCTCGGACGTTTGGCAAGTCTTCATCCAACATTATCAGCATCTCCTGATCTCTGGTTGCATTCTGTGCGGCGTTAATTTCCACTATAACTGGTCGTGCTGCCCTCTCTACTTGCATATTCGCCAGATCTCTCACTGTTGACGCCAGCCCTTCGATCAAATCTTTCAATGACGCAATCTGCTCGTTGACAGTCCAACTCGCCCCGATCACCTCCAGCTCTTCAACATCAATTTCGTCGTCTCCAAAATTGTCAACTTATCTACTTACTTTCGCTGTTTTGTTTCTGCTTATCGAAACATTTTGACTCGCCTAACGCTTATTGAGTTGTTCAATTTTCAAAGAACTCAATTTAACTTTCGTTGCCATCGTATTTTCTTTCTTAATTCCACAGAAGAGGAAAGAACAAAACCCGCTTCGCGAGTTTCCACGAATTCCCATTTGCTTGCTTAGGCGAGCTCTCGAAATTGAGAGAAACTTTCGTTGTGAGCTTGTGCCTGTGCTCCGTTGCCTTTCTCGTTCTATGGCGACTTCTCTTCGTCACCAAACGCTGTTGCCGTTTTTCTCTCTAAGCGTTGAAAGATATTTTCGTTGTGAGCTTGTGCCTGTGCTCCGTTGCCTTCTTCGTTCTATGGTGACTTCTCTTCGTCACCAAACGCTGTTGCCATTTTTCTCTCTAAGCGTTGAGAGAAATTTTCGTTGTGAGAGCGGACCCTGCTACGTTGCCTTTTTTCTCTTTGCAAAACTCGTCTTAGGCGTACGATTTTATCCCGGTTTTGAATTGTTAAAACTAAACTTTATTTATAAAATTAAGAAATGCAGAATGCCGCAAATGTTTTGAAATTGACAATATTGAAAACAAAAGAATTGTGAAAACACATTAATGGGTTTTCGTTTAAGAACTGATGCGCGTACACGTCCGCTCTCGGTCGCTGCCTTCGATTCACTGCCATGAGCTCTCTTCTTCACTGCTCCATTACCTCTCATGTATCCGTCTTTCCATCTCTCTCTCTCTCTCTCTCTTTTTCTCTCTCTCTTTTCAGGCCCAAATACAAGTCTTTATCACTTCTTTACATCACTTAATCTCTTGAACTCAAATATTAATTCTCAATCTCCAGCTCTTACATTTTGCATAAACAATATTATAAGCACTCTCAATTCTAAATTTTTTTTATCAAGAGGAAATGATCTGAATCTAAAAATAGAATCTCAGAGCGAAAAAAAGTACTCACTAAATTATTTACATATATACACATTGTAAAGTTATCATCTTATATTAATAATATTTGTCACTTTATACAAACTAGGAGCCTCCCTCCATATACCAGCTCTTATACTCGTTATACAGTGGCTACAAGACGACACAATCTCAATTTATTACACAAACTTTTAACAATAGACAGTCTCACTAAGTTACTACACTTAAAATATACTACATTAAGTATTTTCTTTACAAGTTTAAACAGATCCACCTTTAACTATTCATATGAATCTTAAAGTCCTACAATGGAACATAAGAGGCTATATCTACTACTACAATGAAATGCTAATGCTGATAAAAGAATTTCGACCAAAAAGTATATGTCTTCAAGAAACTCACATAGTCAACAACGCATATATTCCAATTGCAGTTAACTATTCAATATATAACCAAGACATATCCAACCGCTTCGGCGGCCTTGCAATAAATATTCACGCATCTATACAATACGAAACAATAATACTAATCGCCGATTTCGATGCGATCGGCATCAAAATAAGCTCAATAAAAGATTTTGTAATAATTTCAGTGTACATTTCTCCCCAAAAATATTTTAATCTCCACAACTTAGAATGCCTAGATACACCTTACCCCTACAAATTGATAACCGGAGACTTCAACTGCTGGCATCCCAAATGGGGCTCAAGTAAAATAAACCGCAAAGGTAAATTCTAAGCTAACTTTATTGATAATTCAGATCTAATTCTCCTAAATGATGGCAGTTTAATACACCTTAGCACTCACAGGACTTTCACACACATAGACATAAGTTTCTGCTCACTTGAAGTTGCCACAAACACTGTATGGTCAACGCACAAGGACCTATGTGGAAGCGACCACTTTCCAATACTGATTTCATTATTCCAAACGAACCCACTCCACCGTGGTCAACTTATGAAACCTAGTTTCTTAACAAAAGAAGCAAATTGGGAAATTTTTACCATACTTCTTCTAAATATCTATAACCTCATCACGGTTAAAGGTGTAGTAGCAGAAAATCACGTCATCTTCGAAATACAGCTTCCACTATCCGATGTAAGAGAATTTCAATTATTTAACATAGTTCCTGTAATAGCCATCAACCGCAACAGATTAATAGCAGTCAAAACAACAATCAGCCTGCTTGCAATAAGTCCGCATAGGGATGATTTCTTCTCCCTCTCCGATACTCAACTGCAGTCCTGCTTGCAACTTAAAAGAGATTCCTATTTATGCAATAATGGCCAGGCTTCATAACATAAAAATTCGAGGTCCGGTAGCTGCGAAATTGATTTATTCACAAATGAGACCACACCACGATGTAATCTTCAAACTTTGGCGGAGCCCACAGCTTGGTATCAATTGAAACATCAAAACCAATGGATCATGCTACTAATCGTACAATTAAGCTGAACGCAGTCTGCGGTGAAGAAACCTTTCAGTTGATGCT